>PVJC01050686.1:0-11731 GCA_004026665.1 Murina feae | reverse complement strand
GGGATGCCATGGAGAACCTGCCCGCATGGGGGAGGGACTGGTGTTCTTGGGACGCCATGGGGAGCCTGTCTGCATGGGGGAGGGACTGGTGTTCTTGGGACGCCATGGGGAGCCTGTCTGCATGGGGGAGGGACTGGTGTTCTTGGGATGCCATGGGGAGCCTGCCCGCATGGGGGAGGGACTGGTGTTCTTGGGATGCCATGGAGAACCTGCCTGCATGGGGGAGGGACTGGTGTTCCATGGCAGCAGCCTCTCCTACTGCGAGCAGGCAGGTCAGTGGGGTGCTCAGGCTGGTCTGGCTGTAGAACAAGGCTGGTCAGTGACAAAAGGTAGGGAACAGGGTCAAGAAAAAGCTGACAATAAAGTAAGTGCCCATAATAATCTCTATTTTTGTTGCATGATATGCATGTTGATGGTATTTTAACTACAGATTCTGGCAAATTTGCCTGCTTTAGTTTTCCAGTGAGATGCAACGCTTCGCCCTGGCCTGGTCCCGTGGGTGAGCTGCTCACACAGGCAGAGATGGCCTGGCACTTGCTCTGACACCACGGGCATCGCAGCCATGGTTTCAGTTTCCTCAAACCCGCTGTCAGTGATGCCCTTCCTCTCGGAGCACGGTCTACTTTAAGGCATGTGTTGGGTTTAGGGAGGTAGGGTGTTTGTGTGTCAATGAATGACCTTAACTCTCCTTATCGGAGGCTCTGACCTGTTCTGGCTGAAAGCAGACCATGCTGGGAGAAAGGGCTGGAGTGCCGTGTACATTCTGGTCTCACAACAGGCAGTGCCAGGCCGAACCCCAGAATCCCAATGGTCCAACTGGGGAGCATTTCTGAACCACCGTCTCCAGTTTCTCCTCTAAAAACAGACTGATTGCTCGCTGCATCCTGAAGGCAATGCCTGAGGACTGACTATCATGGAGCCGCAGGCAGCGGTGCCTGTCTGGTCATGTCATCCTCAGTCCTGCAAATGCTCGTGAGCTTTTTACTTATCATGTCATAGTTTAAAGTTTAAATACAAATTCCTTTAAATTCTACAAACATATATGTGGGCTGTTTTTAAAGGAAAGAGACCAAAGAAATAACAGGTGATAAAGGGCTGCCAGTGGCCCGTGGCAGAGCCCTGGACTCAGGCCGGGCCTCAGCGCTCTGCTCTCCCCTCCCGTTTCCCTGAGAGGAAGATACTCCTTGCCCTGCTCCTGTTGCTCCGGGTCCAGCTGTCACCAGGGAGGCCCAAGCACGGAAGTCCCGCACTGGCTGTTCCGACTGGCTTTTCCCATTTAGGAAGAGAGGGGACCTTTACGGGGCCGTCCAGCATTCCGCAGGGCCTTCCAGCCCCACCAGAAAGGGCACCAAGGCTATGGAATTAAATGAAGGGGAGATACAAGGACAGGCTTTCTTTCCTAGAGAGAGCCCCTCCGCCTCCCACGGGAAGGAGCGGACCACAGGGACACACAAGAGCCTGGTTTCATTGGCGGCTCATTGTCTTTGGCTGATGACAGGCCCTCGTGCTTTCCAGAGATGCGACTTCACAAAGGCGGTGTTTCTTTCTCTTCTCTCTAGTGCTACAGCGTGAATGGTCCCAACTGATCAGTAAGAGCCATTGGGACTCCCCTCAGGGTGTGTTTCTGGGCCTGAGGATGAACTGCGGGGAACCTCCAGCTCTGAGGGCCTGGATACATGGCCACATGCATCCTTGCAGGAAGTGCGTGGTTCTAAGGCGTAGCCCTGGGGCTTCCTAGCCAGTGGAGTCAGTAAAATGCTCTACTCTCTGCCAGCCACAGGTGAGGGAGGTGTCCCCTGAAAATTGTACTTGGAAAAGAATTCACATGCACCCTCCCTCTGAGGAGGGAATATTCTGATCATGAAAGCACTGAGACAAAAATAAATTTGCAGACTTTTGAATCAAACAGATTTTGGTTCAACTCCTAGCTCTACCATTTAACACCTCTGTGATTCTGGGCTGTGTCTTTAATATTTAACTTATAATAATCCTTACTTTATATTGTTGTGTCATGTGAGATAACACATACAACATGTTTGACTCTTTTTATACTACTACTGGAATGTAGCCAATCAATAGTAACAATACTCATAGGTATCAGTTAAAATACTTTCATCTACAGATAACATAAAACACAAAGTAACTCGAACTCTACGGACATGCGCAGCCTCCCGGGGCCAGAGGCCAGGGGAGGGAGGTCTGCAGGACTGGCCCCACTGATGCCACATGGTCTGTGGCAGTGAACAGGGACAGGGGTGGTGAGAAAGGCCAGCATTTCCCACGTTCTCTCTTCCTCAGCTTTGCTGGGAGGGAGATTACTGGGAAAGAGGCTTTGTAACCCACATACCCCACCCACTCTCACCCAGCCTGCCCAGAGGAAGGGGGCTGTGTCTTTTCCGTCTCTGTAAGTCCCAGCAGATGCACCTGCAGCTTCCTAACTTGCTCACGTGTGAGCCATTCCGGGGGTGGGAACTGTCACAGGCGCAAGCCCTGAACACTGTACCAGCCACTGTAGCAAGAGCCTGGAGTGACCTTAGGCCAGAGCTTGAGATGTCAGCCTTCGGCGTTGCTCTCGCTGCTGTGTTTCTGGTTCCTGTTGCTGTGCTTTTGACACACCTGAAGCTCCAACCGCCTCTCGGCTCTGAAGTCCAACACCTCATGGTGGGGGTATGATCATCTGTTGAGATTTTGACCAAACTCTTGATATTTTCTCTCTAATGTTAGATAGTGTTTGGGTACCCCAAGGAGAGAAATGTTGTTTTTAAGGTTTTGGTTTTTTTCATACATTATTTTTATTCTATCAATCAGCAAAAATCATTAACAAACAGTAAAAGTTGTGAAATTCAATGAAAAGAGAAAAGTTGACACCATTTGGAAATTAAGTCTTTTCTGGGATTTATAACATGAACAGATGCTTGGGGGTCAGGAACAGTCTCTCTCCATGATTTTTAAATAAAGGAATGTTTGAAGGTCAGATTTCAGAATGTTTTTACTAATTTGACAGAAAGGAAAGACGTCCACTTGCTGTGTGCGATGTGGTCAGATCTGATGTCCCTGAGTGCAGAGCGGATCCGCTGGGCATGGTTCTGGATTTGTGGGGCACCCCAGGCGGTTCTGAGCCTGGCTGTTGTGACTCCCCAAGGATGCAGGGGCAGGCTCCCTTAATCAGGCCCTCCTTCTGCATGCCCCCTACTTCTCCTGGCATCCTCCCCGCGGTCTGAAGAGCAGCTAACGATACTGGTGTCCTTTGCAGCTAACGATACTGGTGTCCTTTGCAGCAGCTAATGATACTGGTGTCCTTTGAAGATAATGTCTCTTTGAGGCTGTGGTCCTACTTCACAAACCAGTTGAGCTGGAAGCTGGAGGCGCCTTCTCCCCCAAAACCGACCCCAGGCCTTGCACAGAGCCTGCCGCTTGCATCTAGCAAGTGGCGTTCAAGTTTGTCTCCCAGAAGCAGGTAAGGGCTGGAACCCTTTGGTTCCTGTAAGTGGCCACATCCCTTTCTCTCAGTCTAAGGAATCCAAGGCTGCTGAGATGACTTTGGAGGCACTGGGGAAGATCAAAACATTTCACTTTATCTGCCTCACTGTTTCCAACAGAAAGTTCCAGCACAGGAAGCCCCTGAGCCCAGGCAGAACCTCATCCTTAAAAGGGCTAGAGCACCCAGGAGATAAGTACTCACGCTCTTGAAAACTGCAGGATAAGGAGGCCGAATGTGCTGTTCGGGTAAGTCCACTGGGCCCCACACAGCTGCAGGCATGTGCAGGCCACTGGCCGTCAGCCCAAGGCCGGGCGCCAGAGACAGGCCCAACAGCAAAGCGGGGCAGTGATGTCAGTGGGCGCCCATCTGTGGGCACGCCCGCTAGGACTCTTCATACATCTGCTCAGGCTGCAGTGGCTGTGCCAATGGGCACCTGCCGCCTTGGAGCAGATGCTAAAGCGGAGTCAATCAAGGCGCTCGGTGGTCTGAGGGAGGGACTCAGGGGGGCACTGACTTCCAGCTATCTGCGCAAAGGCCATCCAGAATGGAACCGTCAGCTGACAGATCATCTGACACAGAGGATCTGTGATTAAAATTTTAATCTGCTCTAATATTTGTCCAATTAAATCAGTTCTAGGCATTTGGGCTGAAAGCCAGCTTTTACATTAGGGAGCAATACTTTTTAAAAGGCTTTGGCTGAAAATGGTGGTTCCAGTGCTTTATTGTATTTGGATGAGAGAAAGCAATACAGAAGGAAAAGATGGAGAAGATGCACAATTCGACAAAAGTTAACTTTTCCCTTAAAATGTTTTCCTCAAAAAATGTTGCAGGTCACTGACCATTCTCTTGATTCCATAAATCCTTTTTGGGAGCGAGGCTGTCCATTGCTTGGTTCGTTCATTCATTCATTGAACAAATGTGTGTCATGAACTTCCTTTGCACCGTGTCAATGATCCTGCCCCAGAGAAGCCCACGGCCTCCAGGGACTTATGCTGTGGGAACAAAGTCTCTGCAGCAGGTACAGAGCCATGTGACTGCAGGCATGAGCTGTGTCTGCTTGGCTCAGAACAGTCAGCAAAAGCAGCAGCTCAGAGGCACGCAGCCGCCCAGCCAGTGAGGCGGTCCTCAGTCCTACTCCAGGTCCCTCCGCTCTGCCAGTGCCTCCCCGGCTTCCACATTACAATCTTGCCATCGGGTGTCTGTGGAGGATGGAACCATTCCTGCAGGTGCATCTCCCAGAGCTTCTTCCCTGTCACTGAGCAAATGGGGCTGTCCTTTCCCCCGGCGAGGGAGGGTGCACCTGTGCGTGCTGCCCTCCTTCTGGCTTTGCCTGTCTGGTTGGTTTCTCTCTTCCTGCATCATTAAGGTCCACCCATTCATCTATGACCCATCCATCTTGGCTATTTATCTATTCGTCTATTGGCCATCTGTCTCTACCGCTCGTGGGTGACCCCCACACTCCAATGCCTGCTTTCTAACAGGGGTCCTCTTGTGGCTCACACATAAAGTTACAACAGTTGGAAGTCAAACTGGGAAAACTAGCGAGACTGGTCAGGTACCCAGGCAAGTAGCCCCTGTCCCTGGCCACCTGGAACATTAAAGGCAGAAGGTTCACATAATAAGATGAAATGTCTTTCATTGTATGATCAAAGAAACAAGCAAACACACAAAACTCTCCACCCTGTGCGCCCACTCAGTTCCTTTCTGGTACCCTTTATGTCTAAAATTCTTACAATAATTTTCTGCAGTTTCTTTTTCTGACCACTTCCTTGTCTATCATTTACTCTTTAAAATACTTCAGTCAACTTGTGCTCTCAGAGATTGTCATCGTCACAAATCAACAGGCCTCATTCAACCTCTGCTTTTCCCTAGGAAGCTCCTTTCTTGAACTGTTTCCCCTTCACTTTCATGATTGAGTTCAGAATGACTGGCTTTCCCCTAAAGTTCCTCATTTTATTGTTTCTCCATTTCTGCTGCCAGTTCCACTGCCTCCATCTGACCTGAGTACAAATGCTGTCCCCTCTTCACCTCCCTCGTCCTTCTCTTTCCTCAGGTCATCTCACTCAGCCATGTGGTTTCATATCTATCCTAATATATAAAAAGCTAGGGGCCGTCACAATCTAAACGACCAGACAACTGAACAGCATGCTGGCAGTGGGAGGGGGCTGTGGATTCACGTCTAAAACGACTAAACAAACAGTCACCAAGAGGTGCATGGAGGTGGGTTGTGGTGGGAGACGGGAGGCAGGAGGTGGGAGGAGGGAGATGGGGCATCAGTCTGGGGAAAATTTCTCAGACTTGCTTGGTGCTAGGACTAGATGCATCCAAACTCACGGCAGGCTCCATAGAGTTTCCTGGTAGCTGAGGGTGCAGAGCCGGAATGGATGTGTGGATGAGCGTGGACCCAAGCAACACATACTCACACACATACAATCACACATCCGCACCCACACAGGGCCCTCAACGGTGCCACCCAGCCTCCCTGGAATTCACCCTCCAGCCTAGATTCTCCTGGTCCCATGCCCGGTGGCCTGTCCCCACCTAAGGTTTCTCAGAACACAGCGTTTGGGATTTGGGAATCAGGACTGGGAGCGACGGCACAGCCTCCCCACCACCTGCTGTCCCTGCTCAGGAAAGAGGACAGGGAAGGGTGCCGGGGGGTCTTACCACTCATGGCTGGCAGGGATGCGGCCAGAGGGGGACACAACCAAGATGCCCTACCCCCCCCCCCCCCCCGCTGTCCTCCAGCCCTGCCCCAGCCCCGGGAGCTCAGGGGGGGGGGCATCCAGCACACCCCTCCCCTGACTGGGAGGGTCCCCGCTGTGCTTCCACCTCCTTGGGAAACTTAGCTTTTCCAGCTCTGTCCCTGCAGGAGAGCCGCAGAGGTGACAGATCCCTTTCCTTCCTTCAAAAGTGCCCTGAAAAGCATATAGATAAGTATGCCAGGAAGAGGTCACTCAAGTTCAGCAAGAGTTTGCGATTGGCCAAAGGTGCATTGAACAGCTTTCTCTTACCCTGTTTGTGGGAGTGTAATCTGACTTAAAACCAATGGACTTAACAAACAGAAGAACTTTCTAGAAAGTCAATTTGTAAATGTGGATCAAAATCCAAGTGAATTCGCTTTGGACCAGGAGTTCCATGTCTGTGAATGTGTCCTAAGTAAACAGTCAAATAAGCAATTATGTACTTGATGCCAGCGGAAACCGGAAACAACCTGTTTCACAATAAAGGGCTAGTGCAGTAAACCAGGAGTAAGACAAACAGGGATAACACTGTAGCCATTAAAAATTATGTCTGGCCCTGGTCAGTTTGGCTCAGTGGATGGGACGTCAGCCTGCGGAGTGAAGGGTCCCAGGTTCGATTCCGGTCAAGGCCATGTTCCTTGGTTGTGGGCATATCCCCAGTGGGGAGTGTGCAGTGGGCGGCTGGTCGATGTTTCTCTCTCATCAGTGTTTCTAGCTCTCTATCCCTCTCTCTTCCTCTCTGTAAAAAATCAATAAAATATATTTTTTTAAATTATGTCTGTACATCCAATTCATTGACATGAAAAGAAAGCCATAGCCAAATATTAAGTGAAGGCCAGGGGAAGCTCAGAAGAGTGCACACATATTTACATGTATGTATATTTTATATGTCAGGGAAATAATACTTTTAAAAACAGTGATTCTTCCTGAGTTCTACAATTGTGAGTTTTAGCAAATAGTGTTTCAGATGTGATAGGTGTCCTTTGGTGTCCCATACACAGACATCCTTCCCTGTGGACAGCCTGAACCTTTGCTTCACCTGCCCCTCTCTGCTGTGGCAATGGCCTAATCAGATATTCTCTTTTATAGAGCTAGTTTCCTCCCCTCCTTTGCCCAAATCATGCCTTTCCAACAAAAGAATATTAACCAAGCAATCCTAACAAGTTTTGTTGCCAATTGAAACTTACGCCTTTTTACACAAATGTTGTTGTTTTCAAGCCTACCAGGTTGTATTTCAAAACTTTTATTTTTCTGCAACTTGACCATTTTTTATTAGCTTAAAATATTCTGTAGTATTTTAAATACATATAGAAAAGTACAGAATAATATGACAAATGCTTATCTATACTAATAAGAGGAGTATATGCTAATTAGACAGGACATCTTTCAGACATCCTTCTGGAAAAAGCCACGGTGGCAGGAGTTGAGGCATAGGCAGTTAGAGGCAACCAGGCTGGCAGGGGAGGGTAGTTAGGGGCAACCAGGCCAGCAGGGGAGGGCAGTTAGGGGTGACCAGGTAGGGAGATAGGTGAGTGGTTAGGAGCCAGTGATCCCAGGTTATGAGAGGGGTCTGGGCAGGGGTAGAGTGGGCAAAGCATGGGTCTGGAGGTCCCCTGCCCAGGTCTGCAGCCTTGGCTAGAGGCTGCAGTGGGTCAGGGGTGGAGCTGGTGATTGGAGGGACCTGGGCAGGGTCGAAGCCCACGATCAGAGGGGCTTGGGAAGGGTCAGAGCCAGCAATTAGAGTGAACTACAGAGGAAACACCTTTTCTTACTGCTCATTGGCTAAGCTCCCTGTATGCCACTGATAATATTCTTAGTAACTTCGGTAATAAGAGTCCAAAAAGGTGGTCTAGGGTTTTTCCACCACACTCCTAGAGAAAAAAATGAAGGCTGGCTGCTAGAAGGCTAAGAAATGTCATATTCTGCCCTAGCTGGTTTGGTTCAGTGGATAATGCCTCAGCTTGCTGACTTCAGTGTCTGGGTTCAATTCTGACCACGGTCATGTACCTAGATTGCAGGCTCCTCCCTGGCCAGGGCCCAAGTCAGGGCTCATGCAGGAGGCAACCAATCAAAGTGTTCCTCTCACTTTGATGTGTCTCTCTGTTTTTCCCTTCTCTTTCACATTCTCTAAAAATCAATGGAAACATATCCTCAGGTGAGAATAAAAAAATAAAGAAATGTCATATCCTATGAAAGACACATCTTGAAAATGCCTAAAGAAAGTTGTCGTTTTTTCAAGGTTGAAGGGACTGGAGTCCATGTTGATGAAAACACCTTGGTGGCTGCAGCAGCGAGGTGATGGGGCTGGTGCCTTTCCCTGATCAGCCTGGTTGTCTTCTAGGCTGCGGGAGGCCATACTGCAGCTTAGGCCCACTCCCCAAGGGTAGCAGGATGCAGGCCTAAGTTGTCAGTAGGACCTACCCTAAGGGCTCCCAGAATGTGAGAGGGGGCAGGCTGGGCTGAGGGACCCCCCTGCCCGCGCACAAATTTCATGTACCAGGCCCCTAGTATAATAATGTTTAACATATTTCATGTACAAAATGATTTTTCACACAAATAAGTACTGGAAAATACTGGTATAAATTCACAGACTTAAAATTTATCACTTGGAAATCATTTACAGAGTTCTCTTAGATTCTTCTCTTGATGTGCACCTTTTATTATATCATTATCTATATATATAAAAGCCTAAGCAACCATTACCACAAAACTACTGGAACAATCACAAAGACGGGTTGACCAGTTACTATGATGTACACTGACCACCAGAGGACAGACACTCAATGCAGGAGCTGCCCCCTGGGGGAGCGCAGCTCAGCCAGAAGCCAGGTTCATGGCTGGTGAGAGTAGCTGTGGCAGCGGGAGCCTCTCCCAACTCTGCAGCAGCAGTACCGAGGGGCAGCATCAGGCACAGCTGACCAGGATTACCCCAGTTACGGCTCCTCCCTGGCCTCCTGCTGCTGGGAGCGATACTACAGCCCTCAGAGGATATCTGACTGGTGGTTTATGACCAATCCCCACAGGCCAGCCTAAACTGGCAGTTGGATATCCCTCTCACAATCTGGGACCCTATGGAGGCCTAAACCAGCATTTGGACATTCCTCAGAGGTCCTGGATTTCAAGAGGGCACAGGCTGAGCTGAGGGACACCCTCTCCAGTGCACAAAATTCATGCACCGGGCCTCTAATATTATATATTAATCAGTCCTATTTGAAGGTTAGGTGTACAGTAAAATTGATTTTGAAATATGATTTTTTTTTACATTTGCATTAAGGTCCAAAAGCCACAGCTGGACCTGTGGTTTGGGATCAGGAAACAGACCCAGTACCTGTGCCTGGGAGTGGTGAGCTCCCTTCTCGCTGTACCTTCTGACAGCATGGGGACATTTGAAGCAGCTTGACTGTGTTCACAACTCCAACCTCAGTTGTGGAAATGACTGTGTGGCAGCACTGACTCCACACACAAGTAATAGGCTACCTTCTAATTTTAGGCTGAATTCATTAGAAGTAGGATCATGTCTGTAATTAAAAGTAGTTGAGGCAATTATTTTCATTCAAAAAACTGGTTTTGGTCCTGTGCTCAAAAAAATCCAGGTGAAATTTTAACCCTGCTAAGCTATTATTAAACTTTTGTGAAGTTGGGAAGGTCTGAATTCTATTTATATTTTTATATCTAGCTTCCATTTCTGACAAGAGTTGACATGACTGATGGTAGTTATGGCCCTAAGAACAAACAGAGCTGGTACCATATTTTCCAGCATATAAGACGACTTTTTAACCCAGGAAAATCTTCTCAAAAGTTGAGACAAAAATTGCTGAAATGGTAGAAATGGTAGAGGGAGAAAGTAGAGGAGGTAGTTGGGTCACTTCTCTCACTAACCTTCTCGTTATTTGAGAAGATTTTTAAGATTTTCCTGGGTTAAAAAGTCATCTTATACCTGGAAAATATGGTATTTACAAAGTCACAAGTCATAGAGGTCAAAGGTGATCCACTAAGTCCCTGCGTGGGTAGGACAATAAAGGTCCATAGGCTCTAACTGCGTTACATTTTCGCAAGTTTTGTAATGTGTCCTATTTTTCCTTTTCCTGCTGCACACCTTTTTATCACCATCCATCAGATTCCACTTCATGTTCCCTCAGCTTCTCTGAAAGGATTCTTGCTGGTCCACAGAGACTTCTGATGGGTTGATTCTTTAATCACTTCAAACCTGGCTCTGAGTCCTCAAATAAACAACATCTGAGCAGTATCAACATCACCTTGATTCATCAAATCAACGGCTGTTGTTGTTTTTTAAAGTAACTATTGCTCTGTTTCCCAATTCTCAAATCTTTGAGCAATGGCTCTCATCGGAGCCAGGATCTTGGCCGGGTGTATTTTCTCTGGGTGCCTTTGTTTGGCGGCCACAAACACCATTTAGTTAATTCCCAGCAGTGAGTGGTTTTTGTTGGCTGGTTTACAAATGAGCCACTCAGAACCTCACTGATTCCAGTCTCATTTTCCAATTTCACTTTTTAAAAAAAGACATTCTGCCATTATTAAACCTCCCATTTACAATTTTCCCTTTTTTCTGTTGCTTTCTTATGAGTTGGGAATAGTGTCATGGATGTTGATGTTGACTCCATTGTGGATGGTATTTTCCAGCGGAGTTGGAAGTAGTGAACAGAATGCACTCGCTGTGCCCAGTTCCATCACAAATACCTGCTCCCTCCCACCCCCTCAGAGCCACATAGCCCACTGCTGCCTTGATTCTTATTCTGACAGCAGAGAGTGTTGTCAATAAATAGTGACGCACCACAGTCCCCAGACCTGTGTGGTGGGATAGTCCAGTCAGGCGTCATGGCCACTGGCAGCCATGCTCTGGGCAGAAGTCTTTGCTGGGATCGCCAACTCCCGGGGCACAGAGGCCCACACCTGCCCTGGTGGACATGGACTGTGCACTTCATAGAATTTGATGTGTCTCCAAATACTTTGTAAAATGTTAACTCTTTAAAGAAGGGGTGTAGGGAAAAACTAATGAGCTAACATTTGAGAAAAAAATTTTTTATCAACTCTTCATCCTTTATTTACTTTTTCTAATTTTGTTTTATTGCTTAAAGTATGACAAAGAGTGTTAGATAAGTCTCCATTTTTTCCCTTGACCTAAAGAAATAAAATTTCCTCATTCCCTCCCTCCTTCTCTCTCACCCTCCTTCCCTGTGTATAAGTTTCTTAGGTAATTACTGTAGCTCAAAGGGAAACACTGCTTTCCAACCTGATTCAATTATCTAAACTAATAAAAGCGGAATAATAAAATTAACCATTTCTCCGGGATGCCCACAGCCAATCAGAACGGCTGTATGCAAATTAGCCCAGCCAACATGGCGGCCGCCACTCACGGACCTGAGTAAACATTTAGGCAGCGTCCGTTGCAGCAGGAGGGAGAGCGAAACTACCTGCTCGCTGGCTCCTTAGCCTTTGGCCTGAAGCAAAAACGCACATTTGCAACAATTAAGTGTAACAATTGTTT
>PVJC01050685.1:0-11731 GCA_004026665.1 Murina feae | reverse complement strand
TACAGCCAAAATTACTTTACCCAGCAAAGCTATTGTTCAGAATTGAGGGTCGGATAAAGACCTTCACAGACAAGAAAAAGCTAAAAGAGTTCATCACCACCCAACCAGTATTATATGAAATGCTGAAAGGTATCCTTTGAGAATAGAATAGAATCAGAGGCATAGAAAGGGAGTGGACTGACAATTTTCGGGGGTTAAGAGTGTTGGGGATGCATGAAGAGACTGGACAATAATTGTACACCTATGGATGAGGACAATGGGGGGGGGCAAGGTCAGAGGTTGGGGTGGGAATTGGGAGGAGGGGAGCTATGGGGGAAAAAAGAGGAACAACTGTAATAATCTGAACAATAAAGATAAATTTAAAAAAAAATGATAATGGCTCCTGAAATGATTTACAATGACAAGGTCAAAAAAAATAAATAAATTTTTAAAATGTGTTTTCTGATTATAAAAGTCATCTGTGCTCATTGTATGACTAAACACCTAAGCAACATGGAAAAAAGGCATTGAAACTTAACCATAATCCCACACTCTACCCCAAAGAGCGCAAACCTTAACGTTAAGATGCATGCATCTTTTTACTTTCGACAGCAGCACCAATCTCGGTATCCCGCTGAAAATCCAACTTCATCCCATTCGATGCGTAACGAGCATCATAAAATATGCGTTATCATGTCAACAACCCCAGTACATCACATCGTTTCCCCTTAATGGCTATACGAGAGACCTTGCCATTGAGCATGTACATTGCTTCCCTGTTCCCCTCCCCGCTTAAATGACGGTGCAAAAAAATTCCTCATACGCACATCTTCAGGCCCTTATCTGATTATTTACTGGGGTAAATTCCTAGAAGTCCACTTTGCTGAGTCAGGGCGTTTGCACAATCTGAGAATCTGTGACCACATATTCTCTCCTAAACAGGAATGATCATTACTGTTCGCCATCTCCGAGCATGGAGTTCGTGTGTGCCAAGCCTTCCAATCCTTTAGCTTCTGAACAAGCCCATGAGGCTGGTGTGTTGTTTTTTGTTTGTTTGTTTTGTTTTTTTGGTTTTTTGTTTTTTTGATTTTTTAAAATATATTTTATTGATTTTTTACAGAGAGGAAGGGAGAGGGATAGAGAGTTAGAAACATCGACGAGAGAAAAACATCAATCAGCTGCCTCCTGCACACTCCCTACTGTGGATGTGCCCACAACCAAGGTACATGCCCTTGACCGGAATCAAACCTGGGACCCTTGAGTCCACAGGCCGACGCTCTATCCACTGAGCCAAACCAGTCAGGGCAAGGCTGGTGTTTTTATTATCCCTCATTCTGCAGAGAGGAAAGCTGAGGCTCAGAGAGGTATAGAAACTCTCACTGTCACATAGCTAACCACTGGCAGAGCCGGGAATAAACTCAGGTCTGCCTGCCTCCAAAAAGCAAGCTCAGTCATCACACTGTGCTGCCTGCTATTAACTCAGCTTCCAGAACAGTCGTATCAGCTCATCATCCAGCCCCCGGCACAGGAGAAAGCCCACATCCTCACTTATTCCCCCTTTGCCCCAAGCTGAGTATGGTCATTTGAATCATGTAGGGAGTACGCAGTTGCAAACAACAAAAACAAACAAACAAATAACTCACTGACTTCAACAGCCACATCCTCACTTATTCCCCCCCTTCACCCCAAACTGAGTATGATCATTTGAATCATGTAGGGAGCATAAAGTTGCAAACAACAACAAAAACCAAACAAAACTCATTGACTTCAATAATAAAGTGATTCATTGGCTCAAATAACCAGAGGTCCTAAGAAGGGCTAAGTGTCAAGGACAGCTGGATTCAACAGCAACATGACGAGACTGGGTTCAAGTCTGTTTCTTCTCCCTGTCTCCTACCATACTGGCTTCATCCTCCACGTGCCCCTCCTTCATGGTCTCGAGATGGTCTCTGACAACTCCCAAGGCTGCGTGCTTTCTTCCCCAAGTCCAGATGGGGGGAGAGAAGGATGACTTTGGAAGTCCTCTCAGGGAAGTGGGAAATCCTTCCCAGCCTTCCCCCAACTCTCAGCCGCCCAAATGACCCTTGAGTGTTCTTCTGAACCAACACCTCTCTCCAGGGGTAGGCTTATGATGATAGCATGAGGCCTAAGCTACATGTTCCCATTCCTACTAGTAGACCGGGAGTGGGTAGCTCTAGCCTCCTCCAAAGGCTAGAGACTGTGGAATGAAAGTCAGGACACTTATCAAGAGAAGGAAGGTTGGGGCTCTGGGCAGGTAGCTCAGTTGGTTAGAATGTCATCTCTATATGCCAAGGTTGCAAGTTCAATCTCTGGTCAGGGCACACACAGGAAGCAACCAATGAAAACGTGGAACAACAAACTGATCTCTCTCCCTCTCCATTTCTCTCCCCCCACCCTCTCAAATCAATAAATAAAGATGGAAGGTTGGATATTGGGCACATACAGCCTTGTGCCTTCCACCCATCATCTCTCCTTGGGCCTCATCATTGTAGTGTGCCCTACATGCCCGCTCTACCTCTACCCTTGCTCATGGCAGGGCGAAGTATCAGAAAATTAAGCCAGTGGATAATCCCCGGGAGCAACCTTCAATCGATGATGATGATGATGATGATGATGATGATGATGATGATGACAGAGTAGATGTAGAAATACCCCAGCTCCTTCAGCCCTCGGGTGGGTCCACTGAGGTTCACATTCTACAGCTTCCCCGAATTCTCATGGGATTAAACTCCGCAGTAATGCCCAGCTCGGTGGCTCACCCTCTTCTCCCTTCTCTCACCTCCCCACTCCCCACCCTGTGTCACCTCCAAATAAACCCCTTCCACTTGAATCTCTGACTTGAGGTCCACATCTAAGAGGCCCCAGCTGAGACGAGGATGCTGCTGCAAAGTCTACTCTGACCGTTCTGTTTTTGTCCAGTTCTGGAACATTCTACAAAGATAAAAATGCTACAAAGATAAAAATGCACGGTGAGCAGGCTGATGACAGGCCCACGCAGAGGCTCTGAGAGAAACGCATCCCCCTCCGGGCTGCCTCTTTCACCTTCAGCACGAAGGAGAGGGGAGGGAGGCCCCTTCCTTCCGAAACTACTTTGCATGCACAGCGACCTCAACAGTGACCAGACAAGAATGCATTATTAAGCACCCCATTGAGAAGCTGTCCTGCAAATAGAGACATCTGGACTCCTTGGCCGGATTCCTTTAGGAAAAAGAGCGAGAACTTCAAAACCTGGCTCAGTCGGTCCCTGGTAGACGGGGGTTTTGAATATACCTCTTTCTGGGTGGATTCATTACCAACTAACCATTGGCCCGGATGAGAGATTTTAAAAATAGCTAAAAGGCCTTCCTCAAAAAATGGCAGACCTTCATTTGTCAGTTTGTGTCTGAGAGACTAATCTCTCTGTCCGCGTCTGTTAATGGGATGTGTTTGATAACTGTTTATTTGCTGGCTTAGTTAATTGCTGCATAGCTTTGCATGGCCCGGAGCAAAGTTGGCGAATGGTTGATTTCTGTCAGGAAAAGACGTGTGAGCAGCTTCATCTCAGAGATGAGCCATACGCGAAGCAGGTCTCTAGCTCAGAAACAGCCCTTTGCAAAGGGAAAAACCACTGGATTCTTTCAGTGGAGCCACACTCCCTGGGTCCGAAAGCAGGAAAGGAAGGGAAAGGTAATGAGTCCCAGTGCTTCCCTTTCACAGAGCAGGGAGCCCAAGGCCCCGAGGTGAAGATTACAAGGCGAGATAGTGCAAAGTCAGGAAAGCACCCGGGCTTCCTGACTCCCGCTCAGCTCTTGTCCCACTAAGCCCTCGGCCCACACCCCAGAGCACTGATGAAATAGACAACATGTATTTCTGTTCCCAGGAGGCGGGGCTGGGGGATTGAAGAGACAGGTAAGAGAAATATGTAGCCTAGAATGTACTTGAGAATCTCAATCTCAATATCTCTCTCTCTCTCTCTCTCTCTCTCTCTCTCTCTCTCTCTCTCTCTCGTTATGGCTCTCAAAGGAGACTGACTCTGGGATAAACTGGACTTTCTGAGATATCACACAGAAGGTTACTTAAACCAAGAGAATCAAAGGTAAATGCCTTTAAGCTCCAGACAGCACCAAATGTGTGAGGGCGGTGAGAGGTGAGCATAAGGGAGTGGTGGGGACTGGGGCAAACATGAGAGTACATGTCTATCTCAAGGATCCCAGTGTTGACGGACCATCGAAATTTTCTGAGGGGCCGGAAAGTCCAAAGTATTGTAGGCAGAAAAAGTTATGTGATATCTTCCGGCTTTTAAATCTTGGCAAATAAAATTAAAATTAAGTCCCATAGACGCCCAATAAAGCATGCCATCTCCCAAGATATCAGTTTGTAACCACCGGTACAGATCCAACACCTGAGGGCAAATCTGGTCATTCATTCATTCAAACATTAATTTGTTTGGGGTCAATAGTGATAATTCCTAAATCTTTCCACACATTAGAGTCATCTAATGCCTCTGTGCCTCTATGCTCCTTAATCTCTGCTGCCACATCTTGAAGATGGCAGGCCCACTGTGAACACAGCTGAACGGGTCCATGGAGAACTGTGAAGGCCAGGAACTGGCCGAGTCTAGTCACCTCTGAGACATCTAGAGAGACTGAAAAAGACAGAAACGGGCAGAAACAGCGAGGTGAGATCTATTACAGCGGCCTGACCAATACACTATGCAGTTACAATAAAGATAAAGATTATGACGGCAGGAGTACCAGATGCTTTGGGGGATAGACCCAGATTTGGGGGACCAGGGAAGGCTTGCTATGTATTCAATTACTCATTCAACAAGTATGTACTCAGCACTTGCTATGCACCAGGCACTGATCTGGATGCAGTTAACGAAATCAGTAACTGATTTGTCATCTATATACTAGAATATAAAAGCATAATATGCAAATCAACCAGATGGCAGAACAACCAGTCCCTATGATGCACACTGACCACCAGAGGGCAGATGCTCAACACAGGAGCTGCCCCCAGCCCACAGGCCATAATCACCTGATCAGGGCCTGCTGGCCAACATCTCTATCCCTCCCCCCAGCCTGCAGGCTCCAATCAACTGATGAGGAACAGGGAACCCGGGTGAGTGGCAGCAGACGCAGGCAGTGCCAGGCCGAGGCAGGTGCCAGCAGGGCCCTAACCACCTGGCCGGTTGCCCCATACACAGAGGGACCCTACCTGTGCCTAGGGACCCCACCGGTGCAGAAACTTCATGCACCAGACTTCTAGCTGTCATATAAATCCCTTTAAAAGTTTCTAGGAAGCTTGGCCAGTACACTGGGTGAGCATTGACCTATGACCCAGGAGTTCATGGTTTGATTCCTGGTCGGGGCACATGCCTGGGTTTCGAGTTCAATCCCCAGTAGGGGTTGTGCAGGAGGCAGCCCATCCATGATACCCTTTCATCACTGATGTTTCTATCTCTCTCTTTCCTTCTCCCTTCCTCTCTGAAATCAATTTTTTAAAATATATATATTTTTTTAAAATGTGGAATCCCTTTTAAAAGTAAGTGTCAAGGGATATGGCAGGGTTGACTCAAAAACCCGTCCTTGTGGGAACTTAGGCTCCTCAAAGTACAGGTGATGTTTAAACTCAGACCTGGAGGGTGAGTAAGGGAGGCGGGAGTTGGGGAGGAGGGGACAGACATCAGTGCTCCTGGAATAA
Organism: Murina feae; assembly: GCA_004026665.1. Taxonomy (NCBI): domain Eukaryota; kingdom Metazoa; phylum Chordata; class Mammalia; order Chiroptera; family Vespertilionidae; genus Murina; species Murina feae. The sequence goes on along the minus strand of PVJC01050685.1, from coordinate 6,046 downwards.
GGCACACATGTGAGGGAGGGAGAAGGTGGCACTTTGTGGCGGGGATTTCAAGTAACTGGGTCTGGCTGGCGCCCATGGTGGGAGGCAAGGGAGCCGGCGTGATGACCCAGAGACAGAAAGACATCTAGAGAGACCGAAAAAGATAGAAACTGGCAGAAACAACGAGATGGAGGTGGAGCAAAGCAGAGAAACTGTCAGAGACAGAAGCAGAGAAATGGAGACAGAGAGGAAAGACGTGACAGGGATAGTGGGACAGGCACTGCAGAGACACCTCTCCCCATCCCAGTTCTCACGGCCTTCCTTTCACAAGGAGACAGACGTCCACATCTCACTTACTTCTCTTTGTTGAGAAAGTAAACATTTGATCTCCTACAGCTCCCAAGGATTTCTCTCATATAAGGGCACCGTTAATTAGCCTGAGAGCAATGCAGTGTGGGCTGGGGCAGGACCAGCCTGAGGTTTAAAATTCACCACCTGGGGCTGGGGTTGAGCAGTGGGGGCAGAAGGGAGACCTGTGTTCCAGACCCTCCCTGACTCTGGGAGGCTGTGGGGGTTGTGCCTCGGTTTCTTCATTCATAAAATGAGAGGGGTACTTTCCTTCTCTGACATTCTGTGGCAGCATTCTGTGACCACATGTTTAATTGTAAACATGTTTAATGGATATGCCACAAAGGGGAGCATGAGGGCAAGTGTGTCTGCCTTATTCTGGGTGAGCACATAGTAGGTGTTCAAGAGCACATAGTAGGTGTTCAAGAACACTTATTTATTAAAGAAAGGGAGAGAGGGAGGGGGAGAGAAAACGGGGAGAAAGGGACAGAGGAGAAGAAGAGAAGAATGAAGGGAAAGGGAAGAAGGAGAGAAGGAAGGAAGGAAGGAAGGAAGGAAGGAAGGAAGGAAGGAAGGAAGGAAGGTAGAAAGCTGTGATGCTAGGAGCAGTATTCACCCAGCAAAGAACCAGGCTGTCTCCTTCAGATCTGCAGGAAAATGAACCCCACTGGTAACAACCTCAGGATATAGCACCATTTCTCATTGGTTTCCCCACCCCTGCTCACAGTTGGAAATAACTGTATTAAAACAGCTCCTTGAATAATCTTGACTGTCTCAGGCTGCCATTAATCCCCCCTCCTGAGGAAGTACAAAGGTTCATCCCTAGACGTCCGGGCATTCCGGAACATTCCTGTCCCTCCATGTCTGCACCTCTCATGCTGATTCCCTCATGGTCCCCTCCGCACTCTCACACCTGATGCCACAGGTGCTGCCCCAGATCACGAGGGTTATCTACAGCACCCACAGCCTCGTCACTTCTTCACTTCCTCAAAAGAACCTTCTCGTAGCCAGAATTTCCTAACAATGTCATCTTCCACTGAATGTTCCACAGGGGGACAAAGAAGAGGTGTACGTCACAGCAACACGGACAATAGGTGGTGGCCACTGGGGACGTCACTAATCCCATTACTGGGCTCTCCCTTGGGCCTTCAATCCTTGCCCCACGCCTCCCTCCAGCTTGCTGAGGCATCTCTTCCCCTCCTCCCATCTCTATCTCCCTCCACCCTCTTCAAAGCTTTGAGGTGAGTCCCAGGACGGAAAACTCATCCTCTCCACCCCCTCCCCCAAACACCCTTCAAAACAACCTTCTAAAGAAAGATGGTTGTGTGCCGTGAGAAATCCCAGTGGAGGGGGAAATGTTTTCGACCCTCAATGCAAAAGTAGCATGAATGTGGAATTTGGAAGTTGAGCAGCAAACCAAAATGAGACAAGAAGAGAGGGTTCGGGAAGCCAGGAATCCTAGCAACATAGCACCAGGTGGGAGCCCAGGAAGAAAGACAGCTGAGAAGGAAGTCCCTCGAGTGGACATGGCTGGGAGATCTGCAATGTCGAACACTCCAATTTAATCTGTTTCCTGTTCTGTCTTAAGCCGTGTCCAGTTCAGCCATCCCCAAACCTTCAGTGAAGGTCTGCTACGCACAACTGGTCTATGTTGGTCATACTTCAAGGTGTAGAGGAGTGGGACTGTGCTCTGAGCAAGACAAAGAGAAGAGGACAGCTTCAGAGGGCAAGACGTGACATGAATTCCAAACAGAAGTGATCAAGACTACAAATGTCCTCCGAGAATCCTTGGATATCCCCAAGAAGGCCACAGGCTTCCCACAGACCTGGGATGGGAGTGCGGACTATTTTGATTTTGATTTTATTTATTTTTAAATATATTTTATTGATTTTTTACAGAGAGGAGAGGAGAGGGATAGGGAGTTAGAAACATCGATGAGAGAGAAACATCGATCAGCTGCCTCCTGCACACCCCCCACTGGAGATGTGCCCGTAACCAAGGTACATGCCCTTGACCGGAATCGAACCTGGGACCCTTGAGTCCGCAGGCGGATGCTCTATCCACTGAGCCAAAGCGGTCAGGGCTTGATTTTGATTTTAAAGGGACAAGTGGCGGCCCCAGAATTGTGGAGGCGTGGGAGACATCCACGTGGAGGGGCACTTTCGGACTTTGAACCCGAGCCCTGCTGATGGTCAAGGCCTCACAATCTCCATGCAAAATGGAGAGGGGCCTGGATCTCCGTGACCCAGGGTGTTAATTGCATGTCTGGGAGCCTGTCAGGGGGAAGGCTAAAATTAGCCGACAGCCTGATAGGATGACACTTGACATCAGAGACCGAAGCTTCTAGGATAGACAGATTTACGTGATGAGCTTGTTTCATGAGAACACACACGCTTTCGAGGGCCCCTGCAAGGCCAGCATTTTCTCTGCGTCCATGTGGCCATGCGCGGTGGTGAGGAGGGATGCAGGTGGAGGAGCGAGGGGCAAAAGCTGATAGATGGGGATGGGGAGGTGTTTTCCTGGTGGTGATCATGAATATGCAGACCCAGAGCCAATGCTTTTCAGAAAAGCAAAGCAAAATAAGGCTCCGCAGAGCGACTAACTATAGTTACTTGTGCAGCTTAAACTGCTGAGAGAAACTCGGCCCAGGGAAGATCATTCTTAGTCGATGCCAGAAACTGAGCCAAAGGCTTAACGAGAATGATCTCATTTAATCCTCACAAATGCGTTAGGTGGTGAGTGCGATTATTATCCCCATTTTGCAGATAGGGAAACCAAGGCTCAGAGAAGTGAAGTCACTTAGCTGGTGTCTCCGTCGAGATATAATGGAGATGTTAGACACCATATCAAGTATTTACAACAGAGAGAACTCAGTGCAGGGAATTGGTGACATGGGTGAGGAGTGGGTAGGGGTGGTGAGGTCACCGGTGGTTAGCAATAGCAGGAAGGCTGGAGGGAGGGAAGGATGGAGGGTGTAGGTGGGGTTTCCTGAACCCTGTGGCGAAGGTCACCTGGTGGAAGCTGGAACCTTGAAGGAGTTAGTAAAATTGCCGGGGGTAGAGAGAAAGGGGACAAATACCCTGATTTCTCTCCTCCTCCCACCTTCTAATCTCACTCCAGCACCTTCCATTATCAGGACCCAAAGGGAACACCTACCCTTTCCCCCCTCCCCCCCCCCACACACACACACAAAAGGAAGTTGGGGAATGCAGGACCAGGGCCAGGACAGCTAGTCCATGGCTTAGCGGGAATTTGCCCCCAGGTCTGATACAGCTCAGCCAATCACAGCTTCCTTCATGGCAGAACACAGCAGCCAACGTTCAGTTTCTCCGCGTAGCATCTTAGTCTCCCGTGGAAACAGAGGCGGCTCAGATGACCTTTCCAGATTCCGGGCAGCGACCCCTGTGGACCCAAAGGAGTCATGCGCTCCAACCCCAGCTCAGGCGCCGGCTCCCTGTGCAACTAGAAACAATTTCACCTCGCTGGGCCTCAGTTTCCTCCTCTGGAAAGTGGGTGATGGAAATACCCTCCTTGCAAGGCTGATTCCAAACGGCTCACGGCAGGTGCTCAGAAAAATAGCCCTCATCGCTCCCGCCCCCTCCACAGGGTTACATAACCGGCTCACAGCCGCTCAGGCTGGTGCTCTCAGGAGGAGCCAGGGCTGCAGCGAAGAATGCGTTCCTCCCTCATGTCTGCAGAGCTGCCCTGGGCATCCTCTCGGAGACCCCTCTGCTGTCAAGCAAACTTATCCACGTTCACTAGCAGTTAGGAGCTGCTCCCCGAAGGAATTCTGCTTATTCTGTCTTCCTCTCCTTAATGAGGGCATTTACCTCACGCTGTGATCCTACTTTGCTTTCCTTAGAAAATGATCTGCCAGGAGAAAGAAACCCCCCTCACAGGCCCCACAGACCTGTGGTGAGCAGCAGGGAGGCGCCAGCCACCAGCAGGATTATGAAATGTATGAGGCAAGCATGAGTTCGGCATCAGGTTGCTGAACTGCTCTGCTGAGATGGGAGATGTTTCCTTTCTTCAGCTTGGGGCCAGCTGGGGAGGTCCCTGCTCCCCAAAGGATGTCTCCACTCATCTTCCGGGGGGGGGGGGAGGGTCTTTAAAAAAAAGTTTCTATTAATGTGAGAGAGAGAGGAAGGGAGAGGGAGAGAGAGATAGAAACGTCGATGAGAGAGAAACATGGACCGGCTGCCTCCTGCATGCCCCACCCACACTGGAGGTCGAGCCCACAACCCAGGCAAGGTGCCCTGACAGGAATGGAACCGTCACCTCCTGGTTCATGAGTTGATGCTCAACCACTGAGCCACACTGGCTGGGCTCCAGAAGACCCTTCATTCCACCTCCACACCATGCAGGGGGCAGGACAGGGGATGGAATCAGCTCAGACAGTGCGACTCAAAATGTGTTCTGGAAAGTGCACCCTGGACCGGGTCGAAGAGTGTCCCCTAGGGCCTGTCCACCTGATGCAATTAGTTAAGACGAGGCCATATTGACGAGAGTGGCCCTTGGCTGTCCTCTAAACGTCCAACAGCTGGTGTCCTTATAAGAAGAGCAGAGAGAGCGATGCCAACAAGAGGGCAACGTAGATTGTTCCCAACTCCGCTCCCCTGCACCAGGAGAACAGCCGACAACCATTCACAGACAAGACACCCCTGAGAAAGCCCTAGAAACCGGAGTGAGGCTGAAGCACCCCGTGCACCTCAGAGACCAAGACAAACTGCAGGATGGACGCTGACGAAGCTCATTATGGCGATCATTTCACAATATATGTAACTCAAGTCACTGTGCTGCACACCTAAACGTATGCCACGCTGTGTGTCGCTAACATGCGAATAAAACCGAGAAAGAAAAATACACTTTTGGAATATCTACCCAAAAAGGGGCGACAACACGCAGAGAGACACACAGGGAGGAAGGCTGTGTGACGACTGAGGCAGAACTGGAGTGATGCGTCTACAAGCCAAGGAATGCTGGTTCAGCCCCCTGAAGCTGAAGGAGACAAGGACACAGTCTAACCAGAGTCTCAGAGGGAGCACAGCCCTGCCAACACCTTGCTTTTGGACTTCGCGCCTCCAGAATATGTCTATTGTTTTAAGCCGCCCAGTTGGTGGTCACAGACCGGTTGGTTCGTGGACCAGCACCGGCATGCGGACCACACTCTGAGTAGCTCTGATCAGAGTGACGGGGGATGTGGATTTGGGCCCTCCCTGACTCAGGCATTTGGACTCCCCAAAGGGAGCTTGTGGTGTTGACTTCCCTGGCACTAGCCTTCTGGGAGAGTTTTGGGTGGGGGTCAGGAGGAGAAGGGAGCAATAGCAAATTCACCCCTGAGGGCCAGGGACACTTGTTCATATCATTGACTCCATGGTCTAGTGCACCTTCCCTCTCCCCCGCTCCCCACCAGAACTTGATACTTAAAGGAAATGTCTAGGGATGAAGCAGAAGTTTCGTATTGTGTGCACACAGCTATCTACTGGTGAAAGCTGCCAGTAGGCTCAGATAACTGGTCATACCAGCCTGGGACTGAAACAGACAGTAGTGGCCTGCCTAGGCCACCCAGACATTCCCCAAATATTCCAGCTCCCCTTAGTCACCCTCACAGCAATCCAGTGAGGTAGACACTACTATTATGCCCATTTTACAGATGAGGAAAGTGAGGCTGAATAATGAACTCAAGACTCCAACCCAGGCAGGTCTGACCCAGAGTCC
>PVJC01050684.1:0-11742 GCA_004026665.1 Murina feae | reverse complement strand
CTCCTCCTCCTCCTCCTCCTCCTCCTCCTCCTCCTCCATCACCACATGCCAGCTCTCCTGAAGGGTCCCTCCTCCTCCATGACCTATAGTCAGTTCAGGTCCTTAGAAAGCTCGGGTCTGGGCCTCATCCCTGTGGCTTTGGGCTTCTCCCAAGACCCTCAACAGGCCTCCTTACCCTGCTGGCCATTGCCGGGCCCTGTCCTCCAACCCCTCTGTGATTGACCCGCTTGGTGTACTTTGCTGAGTTAGCCACTCAGGGCACAGGTTTGCCCTGGCTCTTTACACGTGGTCCACAGTCTGTCTCCCCTCATGGGTGCTGCTGGTGCTGCCTGTGACGGCCTGTTGGGAGGAGTCACTGGATTCAGACAGAGGCTGGGGAGTCCGTCAGCCTCATCTATGGTTTCTACAGGCCTCTGTGGGGCCTGACAAACATGTCCTTTTGGGCATAAGTGATGTTTTCATTGATGATGTTACATGTTAGCTTGGAGGGTGGGGGCAGAGCCTCCCAGCTGGCCTCCTAGAGGAGACAGAGGCAGTACGTACTCACCGCGGGGACCCCTTGTCACTCGTCAGAACCTGCCAGGGCAGGACCGGTCGGACTCATGGATGCGCTAGGTGGGGGCTGGTTGTCCTCTGGGGATCAGCTGGGTGGACCACTGCCTCTCCCTGTGGGTGGCCCCCAGTAGGTCCCTGAGAGCCAGGCCTCCCTCTGGCCCCTGGGTTCACGGGTGGGGTCTGGACCCAGTGGGACGGCCTTCCGGGAGTCTGCGTCCAGGCAGGAGGCACGCGTGGGACTAGCTGGAGGAAATTCTAGGTGTGGAAGATGTGGTACCTTCCACTTCGTCCGGAACCAGCCAGGACGCAGCCTGGAAGCGCTGTTTGCTTGTGGGCACCTCACATTGTTCATCTCCTTCTTCCACCTTGGAGCCCAGTTATGCTTTCGTGGAAATGGTGCGAGATGCTCAGTAAGCAACGGAGAAGCACACTCCGGGTGCTCAGAGCTCCGATCTGTGGCTCCACGGGGCCGGGGGGCAGGGGCAGGGGAAGCAGAACTGACCAGTGCACATTGGTGACCCCACATCCCCTGTCTACTCCAGACCCTGACTCTGCACCTCAGACCCGGAGACCCAGAGGCCTTCCTGACTCAGCTGCTAGGGGGTGCCACCATCTCCCGCCTGGTTCACCCTAACCTGGTTCTCACAAGGCGCTCCAGCCTCAGGGGCAGGCCCATCCTCCTAGCCACTGCCCTTGCTCTGGAGAAAAGCCCTCACCAAGCCCAGCCTCAGGCTCCAGGCTGGCCTGGCCACACCTGACATGTTTGTTTACTTCTCAGCCTCCTGCTTAGTAGCTCAGGCGTGTCCCTGCAGGTCGGGGCCTTGCTGCTCCCTCAGCTTATGTTCTTCTCCAGCTCTGGGCTGTGCCGGGATTTCCTGTAAGGCTGCTGCCTGCCTGTCTGATTGTCAAGGACTTCGCTTTCCTGTGAGGCTCTGCGGACCCTCACCCCTGCCCGTCCCCACGGGAGTGGTCCCCTCCTGGCCCAGCTCTGCTGCGATGCACGTGCCACCCAACCCTCCGAACAGCTGCGAGTGAGGCTGGACTGCCTTCCTCAGGCCCAGCACCGGGGGCTGAGCCTCTGCTAGCGTCCCTGTGGCCTCCTCCCCTGCCACTGCGAGCCACTGCCACCTGGAGCCGAGGCCTGGAGAGCATCCCACCCCATGGGCTCAGGCTTCACCCTGTGGTATGAGCACAGCCGTCGGCACCTGTTCCATGGCACCCTCTTTGCCTGTACCTGCCCTGGGAGTCCCATGGGTACACGCTGCGCTCACTTCCGCCCAACGGGCCATGCAGGGGGCGGAGTAGCCAGGGAGGCGGCAGGCTTCCTCCTGCAGCCTGCCTCAGGTTGTGCGGGGAACTCATGTTCTGCTCATTGGTAGGTGTTTCCTGGGAAAAGGATTCTGTGATCAAAGAGGGTGGAGCACGTAAGCGCAGGAAGCAGGCGTCCCTGCAGGTGTCTCGGGTCCCTCTTGCCCGTCGTGCCCCTCATGCGGGCTGGGCAGTTGCGCTCTCTGTGCTTCTCTTGTTGCGCTCACTGTGGCGGGGAGCTTGTTGGCAGGTGTGGAGGTCGGGGCCCACAGGACAGGGCCAGGCTCCTCCTGGTGACACAGAGGCACCCATGGCCTGACAGCCCCCTCTGAACAGCAAGGACGGGGGGAATGCGGAAGAGATGGCCGCAGACTCTCTGCTTGGGCACAGAGAGAGAGAGGAAGGGAAAGATTTGATTTTTTTCTTCTTTTCCCTTCGGAGATTCCAATTCTGTTTGGATGTCAAGTCCCTGTCCATCTGTCCTCTGCGAATTTACTTTAGTAACATGCAGAAGCGATGGTTTCTCCTAACGGTTCGCTTTCCACCCTGTCACTGAGGCGGCCTGAGGACCCCGCCTTACCTCACCACCCCTGCGCCCTGGCTGAACGGAGAGCAAGGACTGGGGTTGCCATTTATCAGACGTGATGGACCCAGGCACTCTTTTTGAGCACCACCTTCCTTACCTGTACTTCATTTAGAAAATAATGGCTTTACTTCAGGTTAATTCTCATACAGTAAACGCGCTTATTTAAGTGCACACTTTATGTTTGACACACGAGTAGACCCATGACACCACGGCCATGGCGCCCTCACACCCCTCAGTCTGTTTCTCAAAATACAGGTTATTTTTATTTTCTGGAATCGTACAGCGGACTCTTGGTCTATTTTGCTATGCTACTTCCCTCCATATGGTTATTTTAAGTTTTATGCACATTGTGATGTTTAGCAGTAGTTTTTTTCTTTTTATTGATGAGTAGTATTCAAGTGTATGGATACACCACTGTTTGAATGTCCATTTACCAATGATGGGCAAGTGGGTTGGTTTAGATTTTTTAAAACATATTTTTATTGATTTCAGAGAGAAAAGGAGAGGCAGAGAGAGATAGAAACACCAATGATAGAGAGAATCATGGATCAGCTGCCTCCTGCATGCCCCACACTGGGAATTGAGCCTGAAACCTGGGCCTGTGCCCTTGACCAGAATGGAACATGGGACCCTCAGTCCACAAGCTGGCGCTCTATCCACTGAGCCACACCGCCTAAGGCGGTCTACATTTCTGATGATTTCAAAAAAGGCTGCTGTGAGCATTCCTGTGGAAGTCTTGGTGTGGATACCTGCTTTCAGTCGGGTGCTGGATCAGATGGCAGATACATGTCTGACTTTTTCAAAATATATATATTTTATTGATTTTTTTTATAGAGAGGAAGGGAGAGGGAGAGAACAATAGAAACATCAACGAGAGAGAAACATTGATTGGCTGCCTCCTGCCCACCCTCATCGGGGATCAAGCCCACGGCCCAGCCATGTGCCCTGGCCAGGAACCAGACCGTGACCTCGTGGTTCATAGGTTGACGCGCAGTCACTGAGCCGCGCCGGCCGGGCTAACGCATGCTTCCTGAGGGCCTTTCGTGCTTGGGTGTAGCTGCCTTGTCCTTTCTGACCATCTGCTTCAGTTGAAGTTCTTAGATACCCGTTGCCCAGTGAACACGACATTGCTGATGCAGGTGGGGTCCTAGAGACCACGCGAGGGAACTGTTTCCAGGAGGAGGAGGGATAGGGATCCAGGCTGCTGCAGGGATGTGGTTGCCTGGGGCTGCAGGAGGGGTGGGTTGGGGGACTGAGTCCCTGGGCCCTTCACCTTGTGCTCTTCCACTTGCAGGCGCGAGGCGGCTCAGAGATGCGGTGGCTCTTCAGTGTAACTTAATCAGGGCAGAGGCAGGATTTGAACTTAGGTATGAGTGACTCCAAATGCAAGCAACAGCCTATGCCACACTGCCCCCTACCTGTGCCCCACGCTGAGCACCAACCCTGCCCCTTACCTGTGCCCCCTTACCTGTGCCCCCTTACCTGTGACTCACGCTGGGCACACTGGATGCTAAATGCCTGACTGATCCCCAGCAATGTTTGAAACTTGTCGTAATCTGGAAACGGTAATAAGTTGTTGTGGAAAGTTTTATTAGAAACATTTCCCTTTCATTACTACACTTATTCCCTTTGTCCCCTTTATATTATTTTACCTTATTCTAAAAACTCCTGTGGAGAAGGGGGAGGGATGTACAAAAGGTCGGGAAGAAGCTAGCACCTGTCACATGACGTGTCTGCCCCTCGCGCTTCCTGCCGCCTGATTCAGGTGGACTCGGGTGGCTCACGGCCAGAAAGACCCTGTTCTCTGCCTTCTGCCCCGTTATCCTCTCCTTGGCCGCCCAGGAGAATCGCCATGTTGTATGGAGAGGCAAAAGCAAACGCGCACACACATGTGTACACGCACACGTGCATGCATATGCACACACGCGTACACACATCTGTACACAGACTCCTGCACACACATGTGTACACATGCAGACACACTTGTGCTGCCTTCACGCGCAGCTCGGGCAGGCTTGGCAGGGCCCTGCTGGGGCTCCCGAAGAGGCTGCGTCGAGGCTGGGCTGTGGGAGACAGTTCCAGCCCCAGAGCCCCGGGGAAGCTCACAAACGGCCCCTAAGGGCTCATGAGGCTCCTGGGACGTGAGCTCGCTCTGGTTCTTTCCCACCGTCTCCAGTCGGAGCACGTCACGCCCGGCCTGTCTCTCAGAGCCGCTGGGAAACCCCAGGTGAGCGCCGTGCAGTTCCAAGAGGGAGGGCGAGGCGCCCTGTGCGGGTCAGTGGTCAGAGCGGGGTGCCATGTGCACCTTTCAAACAAGTGGCCCCTGAGCTCTGAGGGCTGAGGACCCCCAGGCTCTTGCCTCCTGCCTGGCACCCTGCTGGGTGCAGGGGGGCTCCTGGCCATTAGCTGCTGAGGAGCCCACTTTGTGAGGCCAGTGAATCCCTCCCTGCCTCAGAATGCTGCCCGTTGGCCTGGCACTGCAGGAGCAGCAGCCACGGGCTGCCCGGGAGGCCCTGACACAGGCTGTGGAGTGTCCAGGTGTGCCCGGCCTGCGCACATGCTTCACAGATGTCACTGCACACAGATGGATGGGGTCAGCTCCCATCTCGTGGGTCAGGACACCCGATCCTGGCTGCGACAGGCGGCTCCCTCCATGCCCTCTGGGGTCCTACGAAGGCACCTGGGTTACTCTTTGTCAAGGTCAGTCCTGGAAAGGCCTCTCGATTCAGGAAGCTCCAGCAAGGCCCGCCTTCCCTTGAGGCCCAGCCAGGCCTCTCTGCATCTCCTGGGACGATGGTGGGGGGCCAGCCCACAGCGCCTTCCCCCCCCCCCAGCCCCTCCACCTGCACTGGCGCCCCTCGCTCGGGCCCTGGGACACCTTCCCTCTCTAAGCCTCAGAAGCTCTCGCCAGCCAACGTCAGTTCACCTCCTTAGTGAAGGGAAACATCTCACAAGAAAGGACAGCACACGCTTCCTAGAGCATGAGGGGTGCCCCCTCTGTGGGGGCCATCACCTCTGTGGGCGTGTGGGGGGCATGGTGATGTGGGAGGGCAGGGATAGAAGCAAAGCAGAGAAAAATTGTTATACTTCTTTCTGATTCTTCTATAATAGAACAAAATGCAAATTAATATGCCAGTGAATTATCCTTTCAAACAGCTCATATGTCAGGTATTTTGCCAAATTGCGGTTTCCCTGTTATGCTCAGTTTGTGCCCAGCTGTTTTCGGTTGGTAACTGTCACTCACATGTCAGCATGTCAGTGCACGGCCTTGGGGATGTCTTTGGTCTTGGGGTAGCTGTCAATTGGAAGAATCACGACTCACGTAAGTCTTCTCAGTGCTGGGGACCTGGCCTGTTAGTGCTATTGTAGGTTTACCGCAGCCAGATGGCCCCTAGCCCTCCGACTGGGGGTGGGGCTCAGAGCTGCCGCCGAGCCTGTCCCCGCCCCCTCGTGTCTCCTGAACGTAACTGGAATCAACCGTTTTCGTTTTTACCAATATTACAGGAGAAGGCAACCTCACCGCATTGCTTCAATCTGTGCCTTTGCTTGTCAGCCACATCAGACACTTGGGACGTTTCCTGTTGATCGTGTCTGTTTCTAATTTTGTGGCGTTTTGTTCCCATTCTCTGTGAAGGTGTCGCAGTCCTTGGTCATCGTCTGCGTGTTTACAGCCACCTTCCCAGGGGCATTGCTAACACTGGAGCGGAAGGTGAGCTGAGGCTCAGAAAAGGCGGGTGCAGGGCCCCACAGAGACCTGCCGGGGTCTCGGCCCCTCCCACCGCCCCCCCCAGACCCACTGTCCCCGTGTGGCGCCCACCTTGATGGTTTATGTATTTTAAGGGTCAACATTTCTGCATGAAGCCAAGTAGGTCTTTCAATTATTATATTGGATTGGATCACTTTAAATTTTGAATCGAAGCTTGGTTTTGCAACTTAAAGCAATGTATCATTTTTCTATTAACCTTAAGAACAGAAAAGTCATGACATTGTCTCTGATTTTCACCCAATAGAAGGGATTGAGCGGGTCCAGGGCCAGGGAAGGCAGCGGACAGGAGCTTCTGTGCTCAGCCCAGGACACCTGCTGGTCCCTGCCCCGTGCTGGCTCTGCGTCTACGGCTGAAGGAGCCGCAGAGGCTGAGGCCTGAGACAGGGGAGGGGAGAGGAGGGGCACAGGTTCCTTCCCTCAGAGACACCTGCTCGCTGGGCCTCGTCCCTCTGTGCTGATCTCCTGGCCTTCCTCATCGTCCTGGGGGAGAATTTTTAGGGTAAGAAACCAGTCTGGGCCACTCCCTGGCTGTGTGCACATGTGCGGGCGCTGCTGTGGAACCTGCACCTTCCAGCGGGGTGGGTTCTGGTGGGAAGCCCTGCATCACAGCAGGTGCTGGCTTAGGAGAAGGGGCTGGTTCTCTCTTGGGTCCTTGGTCCTTGTGCCTCAGCCCCAGCTCACCACCCTGGCGGGATGAAGAGCGGCCCCAGCAGTGAGCCCCAGGACTGGGCGTGCGGGCAGCTCGGGCTGAGATGCTGAGCTGACACCAACAGCAGCCAGGTCTGGAGCCCGGGAGGCAGCGGTGGGCAGCTGTGGGGCTCTGCTTCTGGCTCGGGACCTTGCTCCTGCTGAGGTGCTAGGGGGTGAGCTGGGCAATCTGCTCTGGTGCCTGCGGTCTCAGTGTGTGACAGACTTTCTGAAGCACAGATGACATAAACATTGCCAACGTGGAGGCGTGGACCTTGGAGTCCTGACATACATGCTGTGCCACTGCCCCTGCATCCTGGCCGTGCACACTGGTATTCCCACCAACTTGCCACACGCCCCGTGCGTTTCCCCGTGACCCCACCCCGCACGGCCTTGGACGTGTTGGTCACTGTAGATTCCTTTGCATTTCCTGGACTTCCATATCCATGGAATTTGTACACTCGCTGTTCACTCAGCACAGCATAATGATTTTGAAATTCATTCAGGCTGTTGTGTTTATTGATGGTTAGTTTTTGATGTGGTTGCAGTAAGGGCTGAGATTGATTTGGTTTTATTTTTACCCCTGCGTATTTTATTTTTCTGTGCTACTGGTTGAAGATAGCATCCTTACGTCTTTGGATTTTTTTGCCAAAAGTCATTGGCCTTCACCGCCCCTGGCCTCCCTCTGTGCGGTTTACCTGCGTGTCTGCCGTTACCCCAGGGCCGCATGGTATGGTGGCAGCTTTTTAGTTACTGTGAAGTCAGGTGATGTAAGTTCTCCGCCTTTTCCTTTTCTAAAACTCTACTTTCATCCTCCTGGGTCCTTCACACGCCTCAGAGCTGGGACGAGGGGAAAACGTGTGGCATCAGAGACTTAGGGTTCAGGGGGGCCTCTCACAAGCCTGGGCGAGTGCTCGCCCCAGTCCTGGCCCTGCTCTATAAAAGCTTTAGAATTAACTTGTTAGTTTCTATGATTTTAATTTTTATTGTGTTGAATCTAAAGATGACTGAGGCATAATTGAGATCTTCACAATATTGTCTTATGATCTATGAGCAAGGGGTCTCTTTCATTCATTTATATCCTCCTTAATTATTTTTACAGTGTTTTGCAGTGTACTGGCCTTGTTCAGCTCATCCATTCATATTATAAACAGTATTGACTTTTGAATTTAAATTTTCAGTTGATTGTTTTGAGCAATTTCTGAGCATTAATTTCGTGTCACAGTCTTGCTAGACATACATGTAAGTTCTGGTGGCTTCCTCTGTGGCTTTCCTGAGGTTTTATGGATGATCATGGCATCTGGACATAGAGACAGTTCTGCTCTCCTTTCCAATCTCCATCTCCTTATTGTCTTTTTCTGGAGCCTCCAGAACCATGTTGAGTAGAAGCAGGAAGAATGCATATCTTTGTCTTTTTCTGGATCTTAAGAAAACTATCTAGCTTTTCACTATCCTATATAATAAAAGGCCAATATGTTAAGTGTCCAGTTGTCTGGTTGTCTGTTCAACCAATCAAAGTGTAATATGCTAATGGTATGATAAGGCCACTCAACCACTTGCTATGGTGTGCACTGACCACTAGGGGGAAGAAATCGACTGGTCAACCAGTCACTATGACATGCACTGACCAACAGGGAGCAGATGCTCTGACCAGTAGGTTAGCTTGCTCCTGGGGTCCGGCCAATTGGGACTGAGTGAAACAGGCCAGACATGCCCTGGAGTCCTCCTGTGGTTCTTCCCCAGTTGACCAACCTCCCGTGTCCCTCATGCACCAGTGGGGTCCCTCGGCCTGGCCTACATCCTCTCTCATTCCGGGACCCCTTGGGAGATGTCAGAGAGCTGGTTTTGGCCTGACGGTGGGATAACCAGTCACTATGATGCACACTGACCACCAGGGGGCAGATATTAATACAGGAGCTGCCCCCTGGTAGTTAGTGCACTCCCATAGGAGAAGCACCACTCAGCCAGAAGCTGGGCTCATGGCTCGCAAGCGCAGCAATGGTGGAAGAAATCTCTCTCGCCTCCATGGCAGTACTAAAGATATCCGACTGTTTATCCTTTGGTCTCTATATTGCGGGGAGCGGGCCTACGCTGTGAGTTGGACATCCCCTGAGGGCTCCCAGCCTGCGAGAAGGCACAGGCCAGGCTGAGGGGACCCCCTCCCTAGTGCATGAATTTTGTGCACTGGGTCTCTAGTTAATTAGATGCAGGTTGAGAAAATTTCTTTTATTTAGTCACTGAGGGTTTTAAACATAATTGGAAGTTGGATTTGTCAAGCGCTTTTTATGCATCATTGAGATAATTGCAAAGCCACTCTCCCTCCGGATGGACCCCATGTGATTAGGATGCTCTTGCTCCTTTTGAATTGTGGGATTTTAACTGAGCTAGAGTACTTTAGCTAAAGTGCTAGGTGCTTTAGAAAAGCTTTGTATTTTTGACAAGGAACATTAGTTTGTAGTTTTTTTATATTGTAAGTTCTCTGTCTGGCTGTCTAATCAGGCAGTGTGGGCCTCCTGGGACATGACAGGATGTTCCTTCTCAGCAGCATTCTGAAAAGATTTGTGTGAACTTGATTCTACATGTTCCTTAAACAAACACAGAATTCACAGGTGCTGCCCTCTGCCCCAGAGGGTCCCCTCCATGGGAAGATTTTAAACAAGAAATCTAATGTTTTAGTAGATACTCCCGGGGTAAGTAGATTATCTGTTTCTGTCTGAGTTTTTGTTTTGTTTTTGTTTTTTTGGAAGTTTGAGCCTTTCAAGGAAGTTGTCCATTCTAACTGAGTTTCTTATAGTTCTAGTCTACTTGAGGTAAATTATCCACTTTTTGTTTTTCACTCTTTAAAGGTGTCATTCCAGTGACTTCTGTTTGCCTTATTTCTGATGAAAAGACAGCTGTCATTTTAGTCTTTATTTGTCTCTGAATAAGTGTCGTTTTCCCTCTAGTTGCTTTTTTTCCCTGATAATGTGCTTGGGTGTGGATTTCATCAGATTTAGAAAATGCTTGACCATTATTTCTTCAACTATTCTTTCTGCTTTGCTTTTTCTGTCTCTCTCTTCTCCCTTGTGGTCCTGATGATGTGACTGCTCTTAGGGTCATAAATGGTTCCACTGGCCTCTGGTGCTCGCTGACTTTTTAGTCTCTTTCCCTGTGGTTCATTTTGGAGATTTCTTGTCCCATACTTTAATGCTCACTCATTTTCCTCCTGCAGCCTAAGCCGCAGCCGATGCACCCAGAGTATTTGTCGTCTCAAACACCGCAACTTGTATTTGTAGAAATTCAGTTTATGCCTTTTACTTCTTTCCTAACCTGCACACACTTTCATTTAACATCTCGAGCACATCCTCTGTATTTATAGTAGTCACAATACCTTTTTCAACGCAATATTGTACTAATTCTGGAATCTGTGTTATTTCCAGCTTGTTTCTGTGGATTGCTTCTTCTCTCCATCATAGGCTGTATTTCCTGTGTCTTTGCATGTCTAATGATTTTAATCAGATGCCAGACATTGTGAATTTTACACGGCCAGGGGGAGGTTAGGTCCATCCTACTCCTGTAGCTCCCTCACCACCTCCCAAGGACGCACTTGTGTCGCTTTGGAACATTTTGATTTTTCAAGACGTGCTCTGCAGCTTTGCTGGGCAGGTCAGAGCCAGCCGTCTCCTCCTGACTAATTTGGCCTGTCATGGAGGATTGTTAACATGACCCTCTCAGCGATCCTTCTCATGGACTCAGTGGGTTTCCTCACTATGTGCTAATTAACGCTGCGCAGCAGACCCAGTTAACACTGCGGATTCCCGGGGGCTTGCTGTGTCACCCTGAGGTCCGTGGCACAAACTCTTCTCTGGAATTCTGCGTGTGACTTCCAGGCGCCTCATCTCCTCAAACGCAAACTCACTTCCTAACTCCTGAGAACTATCCCGCTCTGCCGGGTCCCGTTCGGGCTGCAGCCGGCACGCCGCTGAGGCTCGGCTCAGGCTCCGGTTTGCGGCTTCGCTCTCGAGTGCGCACCCCGTCCAGCCGCGCCTTCGTCCAGTGCCTGAGCACTGTGGTTTCACACGTTTGTTTGTTTTTTAGTTATTTCAAGTGAGGTAAGCTCAGCCCCTATTACCTCATCACGTCAGCACCCACACTCTGTACCAGTCTCCCTCTATTCCTGTGGGTTTATGCCCTCAGGTCTGTACAGTTATATCCAGGTTCCACGCACAGGCTGTGATATGCGACACACAGGGCCATAAACTTCAGAACCACCCCCTCCAGGGCTCTGGGCCATGCAGTTTTATTTTCAAAGAATCTTTGGGAAATTGTTTGTACTATGTCAGGATTTTAAATTATAAATGCAGTTAAAATTAGAATTTCCCATTAGCTCCTTAGGGATAAAAAGACACAAGGTGTCAACGTGAAATATAGGGTCTCATTTTCCGGGTGTGAGGGGCAGTTGTACACAAATAAAAGCAGATTCAGATATTCTCCTGAGACCAACAAATAAGTTTTGCAAACAGAATAATTAAAGTGCTTTGTAGCAAGCAGGCAAATCCAGCCTCCGTGGTATTTATTTTTCTGCTTCATATGTGCCCGGGGAATAAGCTGCAAATGGCAGCCCCAACTGGCTCCTAAAATGTTAACAGAATAAAAAGCAGTGGCTTTGTGTGGCAGAGGTAGTTACATAGGTCAGCGTTCCCAATAGTGAAAACTTTGAGGTTCACAGTATTTTTGTACGCAATTCTGAGCGACTCCTTTCTCCTTCTCCCTTTCCCTCCCTCCCTCCTTCCTCCCTCCTTCCCTTTCTCTCCCCCCTCCCTCCCTCTCCCCTCCCTTCCTCCCTCTCTCCCTCCCCCCT
>PVJC01050683.1:0-11747 GCA_004026665.1 Murina feae | reverse complement strand
CTTTTTTTCTTAGTTCTAAATTGGCATTTTCCATTGTGGGTAACATATTCCTTAATTAGATATGGGTTGCTGAACTAAGAAAAGTTACGTTCAAAGCTGCCTGAGAAGGAGGAGGATTCCCTAGAGATTTGGACTTGGAGTTAAACCAGCTGGTAAAGATGACAAATTGTTTTCCTCTGGGGAGGGGGTGAGTATATTTTAGGGATCTGTATGATGGCTGTGTTGTTTTGGCCTAGAATAGACTTGAAATACTACTGATGGGAGGGGAGTGTGTATGAGTCGGGGCAGTCAGGGGTAGGCTGTAGTAAACTGTGGTGACTTCGTTTTCCTCCCAGGAAGCTTTAACACATTCCTTCTGCTGAGATTGCACTGCCCTGGCCGTGCACTGGGAAAATGACCCAGATTTGGCCAATTCCCCTAGCGATAGCAATGGTTCAAAGTGCAGCATGTGACGCAAGCAAGACCAATTAGAATCCTTCATCGGGTCTGAAACAGAGACTCTGGGGGAAAGGTGTTATTTTTCTTCTTTTTTTCTGGGGCTCCTAGTCTAAGACTATCAGCTGCCATGTCCATATGGAAAAATAGGAGAGAATGACGCCAACATGCAAAGAGGAGCAAACACAAGTAGAGAGGATCGTGAGAGCAGGAGAAAGAACTCCTGGTTGTGTGGAGGCCTTAGTTTTAGTCCCTGAGGCCCTGATGCTTGCAGTTCTCCCTTCATTCTGTGAACTGCTTCATCCTGACTTGTGATCCAGTCAACCATACTCTCCTTATTTGTGACACTGGTTTAAATGTGGCCTCTATCACTTTAAATAGCCTTGACGAATAACTGCCCAGAACTGCTTGGTACTCAGAGAAATAACTAAACAACAGTTGAGTTTTGTTGTTGTTTTTAACTAAAATTGTAGTACATGCCTAGGGCAACAATTCAAACAGTACACAAGGGTACATTATGTAATTATGGAATAAGTCTTCCCCCTACTAACCCACAGAGCCCCTCTGTAGAAGCAAAAAAAAACTGTTAACAATTTCTTGTGTATACATCTAGGAATTCTGTAGAATTAAATTTATAGTGCTCTAAAGGGACAAGGAAAGAATGAAGGGAGTGAGATGTATGATTCCCAGATCCAGCTCAACAAAGCAGGGATGTATCAACATTATGTCTGGTTTTTTCTCTTCTTTTTCTGAATATAATGGGTTTAAATTTGCAGTTGTAAATTCTCTTACCATAAACTTTTACATTTTAAAGTTTTAAGTAAAGCCCCAACAGGGAAATAATAGTTAATGAGTTTTGTTTTGTCATCATGTAGGCTTTTTACAACATACTTTAAGACACCCAACATCTTGAAACAATTAACAAAACCACTGAACTTCATAGAAAGTTGGTTTGGTTTTTTTTTAAGGCCTTTAAACACAGAGGAATTTATTTTTACCTCCACAGCTATGCTGCCTGGTTTAAGATTCACCACCACCCCCATGCAAAATAGTCAAAAGGTCAATCAATGCTGCCACTGTGGTTTCATTTTTTTGTCTTTAAATTTGAGAGGGTGAAAGAAATCACTGGAAGACCATATTTAAATAGCAGTGCTGATTCAAATATATTTTGGAGCTAGCTACACAATACATAAAAGTATGACCAAAAATATATGCTACACGGCATTGAGAATGTAAAAAGTGCCACTGAACTATATTTACTTTAAAGGGGTTAATTTTCTATTATGTAAACCTCACCTTAATAATTTTTTTAAAAGATGGTGTTTAAGAAAGTTCTACATTTTGCAAAGTAAACCAAAATTAAAAAATTTTTTTAAATCACCATCTCTGACGAAAAATGAGAATTAACCTTTGTTGAGAACCTACTCTCGGCAAGCCCCAGTGCTAAAAGCTTTCCAACAAACACCAGACAGTAGATGACATAAGAAAGTAAATTATAGTGTATTACATGATAGGCATTATGAAGAAAGAAATAGAATAGGATAAGAAGGCTTAGAATAGACAGAAGGGCAGGGGGCAGTATTAAAGAGGTGTTTCTGGTAGACCTCATCGAGGAAAGTGTGGTTCAGTGGTTGAACATCAACCTATGAACCAGGAGGTCACGGTTGATTCTGGGTCAGGCACTTGCCCTAGTAGCGGGCTCAATCCCCAGTAGAAGGCCATTCCAGGAGGCAACTGATCAATGATCCTCTGTTATCATTGATGTTCCCATCTCTCTCTCCCTCTCTCTTCTTCTCTGAAATCTTATATAATAAAAGCCTAACATGCAAATTGTTCCCTCGGGAGGTCCTTTGACTGGGAGTTTGACTGCTTACTATGACGTGCGCTGACCACCAGGGGGAGGCACGGAACATGGTGGGTGTTGGTGATGGGTGCTGGCAGCGGGCAGCACTGAAGGTGCTGCCGGCCCCTATTGGTCCTGATGAGAGCAGGACTATGGTGGGATGGTGGAGAAGGTGAGTGAGTGGCACCAGGCCAAGGTGGGTGCAAGTGGGGGCCCAATCACCCTGTAGATAGCAACTAGTGGTAGAGGTAGGGGGTGGGGCCACCCAGCTCCCAGGCACTGAGGAAGCTGGGCAAGGAGTGGGGGGGGGCAGGGGAGGGGCGCGACTGATTGCCCTGCAGGGACAGGATGGTGGAGCAGCTGAGAATGGTGCCAGGCCAAAGCAGAGTGCCAGGCAGGGCTGCAGGGCTGTGAGGCTAGGGGCATGAGCTGGGGCCGGATCTCTGCAGGCTACCCTGAGGGACCCACCCATGCACGAATTTGTGCACTGGGCCTCTAGTATATATATATGAAAGAATGAAAGGGAGTTGGTCAGCTGATACCAGATTTCTGGGGAAAGAACATTTCAGGAAGAAGTAACAGCCGGTACAAAGACCCTGAGGCAGAGACCTATCAGACATGTTCAAGAAACAGCAAGGATGCCTGACAGGGTTTGGCTCAGTGGATAGAGCGTCAGCCTGTGGACTGAAGGGTCCCGGGTTCGATTCTGGTCAAGGGCATGTACCATGGCTGTGGGCACATCCCCAGTGGGGGTATGCAGGAGGCAGCTGATCAATGTTTCTCTCTCATTGATGTTTCTAACTAGAGCTCAGGATTTAGCCAGATCTGTACCTTGGACCAACAATGGACAGGGAAGAAGACAAATGTCACTTGGGAAAACATGTCACTAGCCCATCAAACCCCACCTTCAGGTGGATGACTAGCTACCAAGTCCTACCAATGTCACTGAGGTGGTTGATCTACTTCCTATCTGAATTAGTTTGGACTCAGATATGAGGGAGAGAGGGAGGCAACTAGAAGTGAAAGTCATAAATGGACCCAAAAGGGAGCAGCTGGGCAACATAAAGACATGGAAGTTGAGGCAGGAGATCAATAAGTTTAAGTTACTCTGCTTGATCATGCACCATGCCCACCCTCTGATAGAGGTTCCAGTGGGAAAGAAATGACTACAGTTGAATTACCCACTTGGAAACCTAAGGGGTTGACATTAAGAAATAGTCATTCATTCCACCAACATTTATTGAGCACCTACTATGTTCATAGCTCTTGCTTTGAAGCACACAAAGAAGCCAAAGTCACGGTGTCTATCCGCAAGTATCCCACGGTAGAACAAGCATGATAAGAGACCCATAAAAATAACTACTACATGATTAAGTCCTAGCCAGATGCTACAGAGCACAGATGAAAAAATGAGGACCAGCCAAAACACCAAAAAAGTCTCGTAAGCTTCTTGAGAGGACACCATGGCCGTTTGCCTGGACAGCACAATTCTAGTCACTGTTCTATCAGAGATTTCAGTCGCCTCTGGGTGGTGCCAGCTGCACCTAAACCCAAGTCTGAAGTCATAGCCATTTCGACTTTATCTACATGCTCCTCAACTATCTAAATCTTGTGTACTGTCATCCTATAACAGAGGGAGCCCAGGAGTTTGCATAAAAGGAATGAGTTCCTGACTGTCACTTACTACATAAGTAGCCATAGCCGTATTTCCTGACCTGCCTGAACTTCACTTTTATCCCCATGAAGTATGAATAAAGACAACACAACTTCAAAGGGTTATTTCAAGGATTAAGTGAAATAACATATGTGATCAGGTTTTGTAAACTGAGAAGAACTGGGAAACCATTTATCATTTTAATGGGGTCTCAACTTAAGCCTAAACTGGGCTTCAGCCCTTCCTAGGTGTGTTTGATGAACTGGTGTGGGGAGCATCTGGGAACAACTCCAAGTGAGAATGAGGAAGTGGTTTGGCTCACATGCCAGGAAAAGCGACCAAGATGGATGGGTAGCACATGGGAAGCTTCAGACTTTGCCTAGCCCAGCCCCACAGCTGGGAGTCAGAACTCAGCAGAGAGAGGGGACGCCCTTGCAAAAGCTGAGGAAGCTGGTTTCAGAAGGGGACATTATTCCTGCCACTTTAGGGGCTGATGCCAAACTAAGATGCAAAATGGGATAGGAATGAAGGCAGGGAGACGGGGTCGGGGGAAGGATGGGGGGGGTGCAGCATGATCTTCCCAGTACAGAGAGCACTCCAAGCGTATTCCATGCCTTGTACTACCTGAAGAGTTTCCACATGAGGGGAGAGTGTTCTTGGGTAGACATGAGCACATAAGGCGTACACTGCAACTCACCCCCAAGCTGCCAGGTGATCAGGTATAATGCCCATAGGGCACAAGTGGAAGAAAGAGTAGAGTATTTGTGCATGGCTGTGAAATGCTCCTGGGAGATGAAGTTTCAGGGGCAAAAGTCAGCAAAGTATAGGTCATTGCTGCTAATATATCCCTAACAGTATACTCACAGGTTGGTGAGGCCTGGAGAAACTCAACTCACATTATTATTAAGTCAGGCTGAATGTTTGATGCTATGTGAGTTCAGGTACCAATAGCTGCTGTTTCCAGTTGCTTCTATTACCTTATTTTTTCAGGGAGCCTGAGAAGGAAGGTGTGTTACCCAGCCAGGCTAGAAGCTCCCTCTCTTGATAAAGACCAGCCAGGCCCTGGAAAGCCCCCAACTCGTGCTTTAATCCTGCTCAAATCAGAGGCAGCATCCAGCATCCAATTCCCAAGTCTGGATGAGGAGGGAAGGGCTGGTGGGAGGATGTGTGAGCTTATGGCATGGAAGCTGCATGGTGGGTGGCAAAGTAGAGGAGACAAGCAACAAGTGTACACCAGCAAGAAAACTGGTGAGTAAAATGCCCCTTTGAAGTGGAGATGAGCTGGGAGGACAGTGAAGGGGCAAAGGTGAGCAGAAAAGAACAAAATGCACCCGCTCTAAAGAAACAGCAAGAGGTCTGGCCAGGCGTGAGCATGCTCAACTTTGCCTCTTTCCCTGCCGCCCACTGCCATGAAGTCGAGAATTCTGGCCCAAGAATCCTGAGAGACACCTCAGATGTGCCCAGCTTTGGACGCACCACACAGATGCCTGCATCCACTCAGCAAGGAGAGTCAATAATTCATCCAAGGCCTACCCACAGCTCTGAGCCTCAGAATGCTCTCTGCGGTCAAAGGGTGGCTCCCACCAGACAGGAAGAAGCCCAGTGAACAACAGGGGTCTCCCTGGCAATTGGGAATCTCTGTCTGAATGTCAGGACACGGGCCACCCTGACCAATCCGGTCGTGTCCGGGCCCCTGCCGTATGCCCGGGCTCAGCTTCATCCAGCGATCGCCGCCTCTGTCAGAGCTGATGCCCATTTCCCAGCCCACCCTGAATGCCAATCATGGTTCTGAGTGAAGGAGACCGGGCCCCTGACTGCCTTGGAAGAGCTCAGTCTTAGGACAGGTTGGGGTAGGAGGAGGTAAACCCATGGGTCCCAAAATGGGTGGTGAGTGGCTAATTAGTGAGTGGACAAGTGTGGTTTGGGGGAAAGAATGGGGTTTTAGCAGAGTTTTAAAAAGTAGGAGCTGACCAGGCAGGAAAGGAAGTGAAGAGGAAATAACTAACTTCTTAGACCTTGCTATGTGCCAGCCAATGTGTAAAGAGCATTTGGGGCAGAAGGAATGGCAGGTACAAAGTCTTAGAAATGAGAAAGTGCCTTATACACTGACAGAAGGTGGATTCTATAGATAATGTTTAGTGCACTGTAGGAACTGTCAAAAGATAAGCCTAGAAAGGCAAATTGGGACTGAAATAGCCTGAAATTAAAAAAAAAAAAAAAAAAATATATATATATATATATATATATATATATATATATATATATATATGTTTACACATACATCTGAAAAGACATATGGGCCAATATATTAACACTGGTTATGGTGGTAAAGATTATGGTGAGTTTCATTTTTACTTTTTTAAGTATCTAGATATTCTTTTCTTTCCCTTTCTTACCTTTCTCACCAACAAGAAAAGAGGTTGAGGAGGTGGGTGTGTCTGAATACCATCTTAGCATGACCTTGATTCTGCAGGCGCTGGGAGCCACTGAAAATTCTTAAGGGACAGACTGAGGTAGCCAGGTGTGAGCCATCAAGAGCTGCTTCGGTGTCATCTCTCAGCGACTCATTGCATTCCTCTTCTCCCTGTGCCACCTGCAGACCCAAAAGTCAAGGCTGCAGGAGTAGACCTCTCAGTGCATGAGATGGGAGGTGGCCAGCAATGAATAGAGGCACGGTCAATGCCAGTGCATTTCTCTCCCCATGCAGACCTCCCCCAGACTTGACAGCGGGCACAAAACAATCTGGCTCTGCCCCAAGCACAAGACACAAGGGTGGGGGGGGGGGGCAAGGACAGGTGGCGAAGCATTCACAAAAGCCAGACAAAAAGGCAGATTTTTTTCCTACAATGTAGAAGCTTTTATTACTAGAAAATAAAATCCTGTCTGAGCAAATGCCAGGAAAACGATTAAGGGCTCAATTTAGACTGGGAGGCTTGGTTAGGCACCGCTGAGCAGGGAGCGAGACAATGTCTGCCCCATTCTCTGTGCACATCACAGAGAATGTTTAGGGGGAGCGGCCCAAGCCCCCGCCAGGTCTTTCGCCACCAGTTTTGCAGAATTGCAGTTGAGCTTTGGCCACTGGGTTTCAGTTAAAAGGACTGTGTGGAAGGAGGATAAAAGGCTCTGTGTGCAGCCAGCTCCTGCATCTGAGGACTGGGAAAAAAGGCAGCCATGGTGGTGCCAGACTTCTTCCCTGTGATTCTCAGGCTCCCCAGTCTGACCCTGGCAGGCAGGAGACAGCGAGGAGTGTGGGGTGGTTTGGGAGTCAGACAGGCCTAGGTTGAAACTCCAATCTACTTCCCATGAGGCCTTTAGGCAAGATTTTAATTTCTCCAAGCCTCAATGTCTTCATCTATAAAGTGGAGATCATAATTTATAGAATTACTATGGGGATAGTATGACATGATATATATAGAAAAGCACCAATAAAGTAGGTGCTTAGTTATTGGTAGATTCTTCTCCCCCGCCCCCTTTTTTTTTTCCTCCAGGGCTTCCTAAACCAAATAATTGTGGTGCAATTGGAAAGGCATGAGATTGGAGGTTGGAAAACTAATTTTCAAGTTCTCGTTCAACTACTAAGGAGTTGTGATGACTCAGGCCAGTCCCTAGGTCTCTCTGGGCCTCACTTTTTCCTGCTGAAGAATGTGGATCTTGGATTAAATGATCTCTAAGGGCCATTTCCATCTCTGACTTTGTTTTTTGGAAACATTTATTTTGTTTTGTTCAATTACAGTTCACATTCAATATTATTTTGTATTAGTTTGTGGTGAAAGTATGGTGGCTAAACAATCATATACTCTACAAAGTGGTCCCCTGATTTCCAGTACCCAGCTGGCACCATACATAGTGATTAACCTATGCGGTACTTTATGGCCCTATGACTATTATTTCTGACTTTAATATTAATTATAATACCAACAACTGCTAAGCAGTTGCTATGTGCCAACACATTACCATTTTCTTATCAAGTATTATTATCCCGATTTTAGGAGTAAAGGAGGTGTGGTTTAGAGGAAGAGCTTAGGAACTGGTCCCAGATGGCACAGTCAGTACGGACAGGCTAGAAAGTGCTTGCCCTGACTTACTTTTAAAAAAATATTAATTAACGTATCTACAGGGTTCCAAGTCCTTTTACTGAACAGGTAATAAAATCCAACCCACCCTGCAGGTTCTAGGTCAGGTTTAAATAGCTGCCAGTTCTTGAAAGAATAGCTGGGGGCTCAGAGCTGGGGAACACTAATCCACTTGTAGTGGCATGAAATGTGCTCCGCAGAGAGAGAGTCTTTGTATCAGGAGGAGGGAAGCAGGCTATTCCCGGGGCTGTTAATCAGGCCAAAGAGAGGGCATTGTGGTGGAGACCCCGGGAGCCAGGCAGCTATCAGCCAAGTAAGCAGCCAAGCAGCCAAGTGGGCACCAGGGCAGCACAGTGAGGCTGGCAGAGGCCTTTCGGCCACCAAACACAAGTTTGAGCAGAGACGCAGGCCATTTGGACCACACCACTGGGTAGTAAGTGTGCAAGAGGTAACTCTGTGATGTGGCAGCCAGCTGCTATCTCTGGGGACTCACTGCCTGAGTCTGACTGACAACAAGGAAACTCAGGAAGAAACAGCAAAGCGCAGCACTCATGGCCAGCTTCAGAGCCCAGCAAATCCATGAACGGTTGCTCTATATCTGCTGTCTACTGTTCTACAGCAAACCACCTCCAAACTTAGTGATTTAAAATAACAAAGATGGATTTTTTTTCTCACAGTTTTGTGGGTTGGTTGGGCTCCAATGGGCAGTTCCTCAGCTCCATGAAGTCTCAGCTGGGTTCACTCCTATGGCTACATCCAGCTAAGAACTCAGATGGGCTAGAATATCACAGATGGTTTTGCTCACTTACCTGGTGGTGGGAACTGAACTGAGGCTTTCTGCTGGGGCACCTCAGTTCTTTGTTTAGAATTTGAAACTTAATTTTTAAAAATAGTACCACTGGTAATTCCAAAACATGACATACTTAAGTAAAAGCTAAAAAGTAGAAAATACTGATGAAAGAAATGTTAAATGTATTAAACATATGGAAAGCTAGACTCTGTTGATAGATTGGAAGACTCTATTAAAAATATTTTTTTAATGTCAATTCTCCCCAGATTGATTTCTACATTAGTGGAAATCCCAACATTATCCCAATCAAGAGGACAAATTT
This sequence comes from Murina feae, assembly GCA_004026665.1. NCBI lineage: Eukaryota > Metazoa > Chordata > Mammalia > Chiroptera > Vespertilionidae > Murina > Murina feae. Next base: position 2,630 of record PVJC01050683.1, on the reverse strand, counting down.
TACAAGCTGATATTTATAAGCAGGGTATTTATAAGCTGATTCTAAAAACGGCAAAGGAACTAGAATAGCCAAATCAAACTTTGAAAAAGAACAGCAAGTGAGTAGTTGAATAACTAGTATATCCATACAATGAAATACATTTGAACAATAGAAATGAATGAAAGATTGAAGTACACAACTTGGGTGAATTTCAAAGGCCTTCAATATTCTAAGTGAGCAAGATAGACCCAGGTTTTATATACTGTGAGATTCCAGTTATATATCATTTTGGAAGAGATAAAAATATAGGACCTTGATATAATCAAGGCCACATAGTAGCAGGGAGAGAATAGATAGATCAATGAAACAAAATAGAGAGCCCAGGAAAAAAGAAAACACAAAAACATATACGATCAACTGATTTTTGACAGAGGTACAAAGGCAATTAAATAGAAAAAGGGTAAACTTTTTAACAAATGGTATCAAAACAATTGGACATCAATGTACAAAGACATGAGTCTTGACCAACACCTCACACCTTCACAAAATTTAACAAAATGAATTATGGAAATAAATGTAAAATATAAAATTAGCAAACTTTTACAACAAAATACAGGAGAAAATATTTGTGACCTAGAGTTAGGCCAAGAAAGTGCAATATATAAAATAAAAATATTTGTAAATTGGACTTAAAATGTAAAGTTTTTGCTCTGTTAAAGACATTGTTATATTATTCTGAAAAAGGCTCAGGGAATTTAGGGAAGAAGATTGTTTACATTCTGATTGTGTTAGTAGTTACATGACTCTGTATACTTGTCAAAATCATAAAAGTATACACAACACCAAAAGTAAATTTTACTGTATCGGTATTTAAATAGCATAAATAAAATTCAGCCAAAAGCATATCAAATCAGTATTCCTCCAGACCACCCTACAAAATCACCAAGTATTATCCCCATAAAAAAATTTTTTAATAAATTGAATATTAATAAAAATAGATATTTAATCAAAGAAATACCATTTTACCTTTCCAATATATACATTTAAAATTTCTAAACCCTGGCCAGTTTTGTTCAGTGGTTAGATTGTTGGCCCACCGACCTAAGGGTCACGGGTTCAACCCCCAGTCAAGGGCACGTACCTGGGTTGCAGATTCCCCAGCCCCAGTCACATGCAGGAGGCGATCAATTGATGTGTCCATGTCTATGTTTCTCTCCCTCCCTCTCTGTCTCTCTCCCCCACCTCACCTGTCTGTCTCCCCCCACCCCCGCCCTGTTCTCCCTCCTTTCCACTCTCTCTAGAAATCACTGGAAAAAATATCCTCAGGTGAGAAAAACAAAAAACTTCTAATAATATCCACTACTGGCCAAGGTATAATAAAATGGAAATAATCACGTGCAATGAATGGGCATGTGAATAAGCACATCTTTTTTTATTGAGATATAACTGACATATAATGTTATATTAATTCCAAGTGTACAGGATGATTCAATATTATTATATATTGCAAAATGATCACCACAATAAGTCTAGTTAATAGCCATTACTATACATAGTCTCAAAAAAAGTTTTTTTTCTTGTGATGAGAACTTTTAAGATCTACTCCCTTAGCAATTTTCAAATATGTAATACAGTATTATTAACTACAGTTACCATGCTGTAATTGTACATCCTTTTTGGAAGGCAATACAGCAACATGTATCAGAGCCTTAAAAGTGTTCTTACTCCTTGAAAAAATAAAACTACTTCTACGAATCAATCTTCAGGAAATAATCAGAGATTCTGATGAGGACCATTATCTTTTCTGCATTGAAATGCTGTCTCCCTCATCACAGGGACAGACGTGCAGCAGGTCCTAAACAAATGCTGCCCGACTATTTGATGACAGCACTCTCCCATAAACATCTGCTTTCAGCCAGAAGCCCAGGAGGAAGAGAAGCCTCTACTGTGTGGGCCCGTTTGGTTGGGATGCTGCCTTTGTGTAACAGCATTCAATGGCTGCCTACACTCACTGGGAATAGTGGTTAAATTCCTAATAGTTAGCAAGTGACCCCCTGGCCGTGCCCATAGAGATAGCAGGGGTCCTCGTCCAGACTTACTGTTTCAGGAGAGACAAACCCAGGAGAGCAGACAGGACACAATCAAAGAGGCAAGAGTCAGTCCAGTGGACACTGGGGTCTGATAGGAAAACCAGGGAATTGTGGCTGAGAGAATACGTTAAGATGGAGAGAGATCCAGGCATAGGACACAGGGTCTAGGCCTTGTCTCCAGACCCCACCAGTGATGCCCCTGCCTTAATAACATCTATTCTCCTTAATCTCAGCTAATGGTCCACTCATCCCCTTGCTCTGTGTTACATAGGCACTGCAACTCCACTTCCGGCTGAGTGCCTGTATGTAGTATATAGGGACCCTTCAGTCCTACTCCCTGGGCTCATTCTCTGCCCCCAGGCTCCTCCAGTCCTCACCCTACCCCATGCACACCTCTCACACTTCCTCAAAGGATTTAACAGACACTGTGCAGGCTTACTGGATGGAACCAAGTTATCAAGGAAGCGAGGAATCTTTCCATAACCATGTCTCTTAGAGAACAGTAACTTTGTGTGCTGACTCTAACAGCAATAGTGGCTATTCTTAACATTTATTGAGTAA
>PVJC01050682.1:0-11736 GCA_004026665.1 Murina feae | reverse complement strand
TTGTTGTTTTTTCTATTCTAAATTGTGATCAGTAGAATTGCATCCAACTTTTTAACACAATGTTAAGAGATGAATTATAAAAGAGAGAATTTGAATAATGAACTGGGTTAGTTTTATTGATTGTTTTAATTAGGAATATATTTTAGAATGTATTTTTATACATTTTTAGTGTTATACTAGTAAAACAGAACATATAATTTTTATGTTATCACAACTTGAAACAGTTTAAATCAAATAAATACCTTGGTGGTGTATCAAATGAAGCATGATATGCATTTAATATATATATGAGATAGGTGATATGATAAAACTTGTTTATAATCTAAAACTTTAATAAGTAGTAGGAAATTATCAGAGAGGAATCAGATGCATTGGATGACGTTCTAACCAACTGAGCTACCTGGCCAGGGGTCCTTCATTTTTTCACACAACAACCCCCAAATACCCTCCCATCTGGCAACCCTCAGTTTGTTCTCTATATCTATGAGTCCGTGGCTATTTTTTCACTAATTTTGTTGTTTAGATGTCATATATAAGTGAAATCATACAGTATTTATCTTTGTCTAACATATTTTAACTACCATAATACCCTCTAGGTCAAGCATGTCAAACTCAAAGGCTAACATGGGCCAAATAAACAAGGTTTAAGTTTATGTGGGCCACAAAAAAACAAAAGCTTCATTTTCATAGAAAAGTTGGTTTATTTCAATAGAGACATGCTGAATACAAAGAGCTGAAATAAATGAGCAATCATCAACATAAAATAATAGAACATTTTAATAAAAATTAATATTTTTCTTGAACAATAAGTTACCAGATACTGAATAACTGCACAGATTCATAAGCATAATGCAAATAACCTATTGTTCTTGTTCTCTGAAAGCAAAATATTTCCTGTTGTGCACACCAAACAAATCAGTCCAAGACTGATGACGTGGCAATCGGCTGCTAAAATATTCCCTGCTACTATTAGTGGAGAGAAATGGTGCACCTGCTCATAAGGTGCATAAGGAAAATGAATGCCACATGATTATAGTAATCAGTCATTAGCAAATGTTGCAGTTTGTTATTAATAATTATGTATAATAGGATATTGTAAAATTAAGTTATGAAATTTTTATTAAAACTTTTCTTAAATATCTTTTTTTGACTGAGCCAAAAAAAATATTCATTGTAGGCCACAAGCAGCCTCCTGGATGTGAGTTTGACATGCTTGCTCTAGGTCCACCTATATTGTTATAAATGGTAAGATTTCATTTTTTTCTAGTAATATTCCATTTTATACATGTACCACAAATTCTTTGTCCAATTGTCAATTGGTAGGCACTTAAGTTGCTTCCATATCTTTGTTATTATAAAGAAACTTCTAGAAGAAATCATACACAGTCAAATCTCTGGCATTGCTTTTAGTAATTTTTTATGATATGTCTCCTCAGTCAAGGGGAAAATAAAATAAACAAATGGAACTCCATAAATCTAGAAAGTTTTGTACAACAAATGAAACTATCAACAAAACCAAAAGACAACCTACTGAAAGGGAGAACATATTTTCCAATAATATATCTGATAATGGGATTAATACCCAAAATTTATAAAGAACACATGTAACTCAACACCAAAAAAAAACAGAAAAACCCACAATACAATAAACCTGATTAGACATTTTTAAAATATATTTTATTGATTTTTTACAGAGAGGAAGGGAGAGAGATAGAGAGTTAGAAACATCAGTGAGAGAGAAACATCGATCAGCTGCCTCCTGCACACATCCCACTGGGGATGTGCCCGCAACCAAGATACATGCCCTTGACCAGAATCGAACCTGGGACCTTTTAGTCTGCAGGCTCTATCCACTGAGCCAAACCGGTCAGGGCTGATTAGACATTTTTGATAACAGGATATACTGATGGCCAATAGATATACGAAAAGATGCTCAACATCACTAATCATCTGATAAATATAAATCAAAATCACAATGAGATATCACCTCATACTTGTCAGAATGGTTATCATCAATAAATTAACAAACAAGTGTTGGTGAGGATTGAGGATGTGGACAAAAGAGAACCCTTCTGCTCTCTTGGTGAGATTGCAAATTGGTGCAGCCACTATGGAAACTAGTGTGGAAGTTCCTCAATAAATAAAACTAGCACTTCTGTACAACCCAACGATGCCACTTCTGAGTGTAAAAAAAATCAAAAACACTAATTCAAAAGGATTTTTTGCACCCCTATGTTTATTCCAATGGATAGCTTTTAAACTTTGTCTCTCTGTACCTGTAGTCTTAAACACTGATCATCTATAATAATAAAAGTGTAATATGCTAATCAGACCAGATGTTCTTCCGGATGACCTTCTGGACTAAGTTGGGGCTGCTAGAGAAGCCCGGGTCCCAGGTACCTGTCAGTGGCCAGAGAAGCCCAGGTCTCACGAGCCAGAGGGAAACCAGTGGCAGCAGCTGGGGACAGGAAGGCTGATTCTTGCACGAATTCCGTGCATCGGGCCTCTAGTGTTAACTATATTCTTTAGGCATCCAGCGCTCTAATTGCAACATCTTTATGTGGAGGGATCAACTTAAGTTGAGGGATCAACTCGTCTATTTTTTATTTTATATTTTGTAGTATATTTGTTAATAGCATTCTGTACCTAGTCATTCAGATAGATAACTGAGAATGTAATTTAATTATTGATATGTATTCACCATTGAAAATTTCTTAATAATGATTGCTACATGCTTTTAATATTTTCTGTATGAGACTTTGTGCATTAATTGACTAAATTAACTTTGATTTCTGATTATGAGAAGGGACAAAAACAATGGGTTTCATAGCAAGAGACTTAGGAGATATAAAAAACAGATGATGATAAAACATAAGTATGCCATTATTAAGAAATCAAAATTAAGAATAGCACCATTTATCTACTCATTTTATTGTTTTATCTTTAAAAATATTTTTTAATGATTTCAGAGAGGGAGAGAGGGGAAGAAAGAGAGAGAAACATCAATGATGAGAGAGAATCATTGGTCACCTACCTCCTGCACACCCCACACTGGGGATTGAATCTGTGACTCCGGCAGGTGCTCTGACCAGGAATTAAGCCGTGAGCTCCTGGCTCCTAGGTTGAAGCTCAACCACTGAGTCACCCTTGCCAGGCTATCTACTTCTTTTCAATGCAACTGAAATGAGAGAGAAAATAAATGAACAAAGCAAAAAATATACAGGAACAAAAAGACAAAGAGAAACAGTAATAAGAAATATCAATAAATTTGGGAGATAGCAAATGGAAATTTCAGTGAAAGCTCTAAAAAATTAGAGGAAATTCCCATTTAAAGTGGCTATAGTAAAAGTAGAGATAGACGTGAGCTCATTCACCCTGAAGAATCTGTGGGAATCTCTGGACTTAAGGCCTCTGATCTTTCAGAAGTTAGGTAACAGGGCTGAAAACAAAATATTTGAATTTTCTGAGTCTATTCTATTTCATTTCTTTAAACCCGATGTTGACCACAGGCTCAGGTAGAACACACGTGAATTTTTTCCAGAGAAATTAATTGTTTTTTGAGTTTAGATCTCAGTTGCTGTTAGAGATCCCTATGGAAAAAGTCTGAGCACCTTGTGTGAAAAAATACTTGATACAGAGCTTCTCATCAGCATTTTAATAACTCACACTTAAATGTAAACAGAAAGCCAAATATCACTATATATTTGAGGAATGTGTCAAACATGAAAGAGAGAAGCCAAGACCAAGCAACAGACAAAAAAAATTAATTATAGAAAATTAATAAGCAGAGAATGGTAGAAAACTTGTAAAATGTAAATAAGATATTCCAAGAAGATATGCATCAAAAAATAATCATAAAAGTTTAGCAAACAAAAACATTTGGAAGTCAAATATAAAATAGTAATTAAAAATTCAAATGAACACTTGGGATTTTATAAGCATTTTTACAACTTTGTAAAGATAGGTAGAAATTAGGAGAAAAATAAAATAGACTTGATACTTTAATGCATGAAATCCAATATATGACAATCAAATTTTTGAGGTCTAAAGAGCATGATTCTCCATATTGTAAACTCTGAGTGTTCTACATTTGTGATGAAAACAAAACCAATCCTGCAAATGAAGAAAAAGCTCATGAGCTTCTTTAAAGAGAAAAATCAAGAAATTATAAGTTGAAGAACAAGAATCAAAATGAGTACTCTTTTTAAACCCTGGAGAAAAAATAAACTTCTACTTAGAATTTTATACTTGACCAAATAATCAATTCATGCAAAGACATTTTCAGACATTCTTGATCACCAAGGAAGCTAATAGAGAAGAATGCACAATTATTAAGAAAAGGGAGTACAACCAGGAAGAGAAAGACATGGTCTTCAAGATGTAAGAGAATCTCATATAACACATCCACACAACCAACATTTCTCTCAATATAAAAAGAGTTCATCAGGCATCCTTCCCTGCTCCAAGTCGCAGGAAGAGTTCAAGGGCTATGAGAGAGAGCACTTCTGAGAAAAAATGGCTTTGATAGATTGCGTGGTGGGTGATCATCTCAAATGTAATTTTATGTTTAACTGGAATACCATATTTATAAAGATAAGACAGAGGTATAGAAAATTAAGTATAGGAAGAGACAGTTTATTTTTAACTATAGGAAAAAACAAAATACAAGCAGGAAATATAACCACAAGACAATACTTGACTCTTTATTAAACATAATTAACATTTAATATATTGAAAGTATAGAAATTGTAGGCATGTACCCAAACAGGAATTGTCTAAAATTAAAAGAAAACAATGAGGTATAGCTACATAATTTATAAATATGAAGAAATTACTTTAAATGTTGAAAAAAATCTCTTTGCAAAGTAGGAGTATATATTTTTTATGTTTTTAGGTAAGAGTATGGGACATTTATGGATGATTTCTAGAGATATCTAATAAGACATACTTTTTGAAAAACCCTATGAGCATGTATCACATTGATAAATTAAGCATTAGTTTACATAATTACTGATAATAGGATATGTACTTATTTTCCACATTTTTCTTGAAAACTAAAATAGTAATTATTAACAAACTAGGGGCCTGGTGCAGAAAAATTTGTGCACTCAAGAGGTCCCTCAGCCTGGCCTGTGCCCTCTCACAGTCTGGGACCCCTCAGGGGATGTCCACCTGCTGGCGTGCCTGGCCAACCTGGGTGAGGGGCTGACTGTTTGCAGGCTGGCCAAGCCCCCCAGTGTGGACCCTCACCCCACTGGGGTGTGGCAAGCCCGGGTGATGGGCTGAGGTCTGTCTTCAGGCTTCCCACAGTCCCTTCAGGTTTTGGTTATCTACTGGGGTGACTGGGCAGCCTGGGTGAGGAGCTGAGGGCTGTTTTCAGGCTGCTCACAGTCCCTTCTGGGTTCGAGTCCCTACTGGGGTACCTGGCCAGCCTGGGTGAGGGGCTGAGGGCCATTTTCAGGCTTTCAGGCTGCCCATAGCTCCCATTGACCCAACGTCCCAGCGAGTCTGGCTAGAATTAGGTTTCTGGGGTTTATTTATCTTCTATAATTGAAACACTGTTGCTTTGAGCTGAGGCCTAGGCAGGTAAGGAAGCCTCCTGTTTGTTTCAGCTCCATGGCTTCTATAATTGAAACACTGTTACCGTGAGCAGAGGCTCAGCCAGCCTAGGCAGGCAGTTGCAATGGAAGCCTGATGTTTACTTAGCTCCGTGGCTACGGGCCACCATCTTGGCTGGGTTAATTTGCATACAGCTGCTCTGATTGGATGGTGGGTGTGGCTTGGCTAGTGCACGTGGCTTAGGCATCCCGGAGAGATGGTTAATTTGCATATTACTCTTACTAGATTGGATATGAAATATTAGACATTTGACTTATTTAAAAGTTGAAAAATATTGGAAATTAATTTGTTAAGAAAAATGATTTTTTCCTCTTATTAAGTTTTATTTCTTATGTGTTCCTCACCCAGACCATCTTCTCATTAAGCTCTTAACCCTAAGTTTTTATTTTTTTAAAATTTTTTATTTAATCATGAATATGAACATTACCTTTCTATTGCATTGCATCGTTTTATTTTTCTCTGTGTTGTCTTCCCACTGAGATTTCAAATTTCTTGTTTTGTATCTCTGCCCATGGTAAGGCAGTGTTCACTCTGCCTCTCTGACTACCCCCCACTTCTTGTTAGGCACATATGTATCTCTGAATGTCAGTGTACTGAAGCTAGAACATGTAATTTTTATATAATAGCGTTTCTTGAGTACCAGGGGAACTTGGTAACTGTTAAAAATAAAAAACCCTCAATGTACTTCAAAAACTAGACTGGCTCCACATCACTGAAAACAGACCTTTAGTAGCTTCTCATTCCATTACCCATAATCAAGTAGAACCATTATTCAGCAGAGAGCAACATGCTGAAAATAGATTAAAGTTACAATGCTTATGTAAACAGGGTAGCATCATGCCATATATCTTAATTGCTTGAACATACATCTACTCATAAAGAATCTATTAGGTGACAGGTTTCTCATAATGTAAAGTGGGATCTTCTAGTCAAAACAAACCCATTATTCTAGCACATTTCACGTTCATTGAAAAGTCGTTTATTAGATAGGTTTTTTTGTTCAGTAAAAAACAGATTTACAATTCAGGAGCGACCCATTGCCTAACATGTTTTCAACTCAAACAGATTTACTGCTCAGAAACAGCCCATTATCTAACATGTTTCCAGTTTACGGAAAACAGATTTATAACTTAGACGTAGCCCATTATCTAACATAGTTCCAACTCACTGAATATTGATTTAGAATTCATAATCAGCCCATTATCTGACAAGTTTTCAGCTCACTGAACAGATTTGCAAATCATAAACAAGCTATTATCTACCACATTTCCAGCTCACTGAAAGTAGATTTATGGTGTATAAACAATCCATTATCTCACCTCTTCCAGTTCACTGATGATTGATGCAGGACTCACCAAGACCCCTCGGAGCCAGGGTTCTACTGGCTATGAAAAAAATAAATAAACAAATAGCCTCTATTCAACATACTTATATCAATAGATATAGCTTGAGATTTAATCATTTTCATATTCAAATTTCAAATTGTATATTAAAAAATCAGGTGACTTTAAAGGTTTAATGACCATTTACTTTGTGTATTTTTAAACATTTCTGTGTATGTTTTTGAGAATTCAGAACATAAAATAATACTATTAAAATAATTATTTTTACAGATATGTTGCATTTTTATAACCTTAACTTATAAAGATTGTTTTACTTTTCCTCTATTACAGTATATAGAATCATTAAAATACAGTAACATTTTTGAATTGTCAGTATACTGAATTCTAAGTTCTTAAAAATAAATTTCAAAAACAGAAAAACTTCCTTTGGATATAAATTTTACATCAAATATGTTTACTGGAAAGGTAATTTATTTTTATGTTATCAATGTGAAAAGACCGTATTTTTATTCTGCAATATCTAGAAACTAAATTTTTCCTTTCCATTTATTATTACTATTTTATTCAGTGTTAACCAACTCAAACTTGTGAAACTGCAATGGAAAATGTTTAATTTAAGATTCTATGACCTTAAATACAAAGCACTAAATGCATAATTTTAAATACATAGTAACTTACAAATGTATTATATTACTTAATATTTTTATTATAAAAATTTTCAAATTGCAAAAAAATATGTCAAGAGAGAAGTATACTTAATTCCACGGACTCATCCATCAGTCAACTAGAGTCAGCATAAGGTCAATTTTGCTTCATCTATTCAATCTCTTTCCACACTCACACTATGTCATTTGATCACTTTGAAGAAAATTCCAGATATCATATTATTTCATTATTAAATATTTCAACAAACATCAGTAAGAAATAAAGCGTTTTGTTTTTACATAATCAAAATAATAAAATGCTAAAGTAAAATAATCCCCTAATATCTATAATTTTATATCAAGCTTACTGATGATCTCATATATATATATTTATAATTGATTTGTCCAGGGAAATTTTGACATCATATATGTTTACTGAGCAGTTTATTTTTATGCGATCATTATGAAAATACATATGTTTACCATATATACAGTTTTCTATTTCCAATACTGTCCTATAGTTTACCCATATTTGTTGGGTGGGAAAGTTATTCAGTATATTACATAAAACATATAAAATAAAAATATGGTTATGGAATTTTTAGGTATAATTTTTAATCCTCCCCCAAGGTTATGTTTATTGATTTTATAAAGAGGGGAAAGGAGAGAGAGAGAGAAAAACATTGATTGGCTGCCTTCTGTGCGATGGAACCCACAACCTAACTACGTGCCCGAACCAGGAACTGAGCCCAAAACCTTTTGATATACTGGATGAGGCTCTGACCAACTGAGCTGCCTGCCAGGGAGGATAGCATTCTCCAGGCAGGAATTATTAGACCCTTTCTTTATCCTCAGAGATTAATGCCCTTATTTTCATGATTCTTATTCCCATTGACCTAAGAAACTAGGTTTTTCATGAAGGACAACACACTCAACATAGAGTAGTCCTCAGTAAGTAATTGTTCAGTTAATAAAGGGACAAGGTTAGGTAAGTAGCAGGGAATTTTCCTGAGGTTTATACTGGTCTGATATGTATAATGATAGGAACGATGAGTTTCTGGGTCTCACTCAGACTTTCTTCATCAATAAGGCAATTATAATGATTCCCTTTTTATGGAAAATCATGTTTTCTACCAAGCTGCCCACTCCCTGTATCATGGAATAATTTCTTTTTATTGTAAAGTTAAAATAAACATTAAGTAAAATATTTTATATGCTTATTTTTCAAGATATATAATGTAATTTTTAACCTCAGGGATGTATATATATTTTCATATCTAATCTAATCTAATAAAAGAGTAATATGCAAATTAACCATCATTCTGAGACACCTAAGCCATGCCCACCAGCCAATCAGAGTGACTGTATGCAAATTAACCCAGCCAAGATGGCAGCCGGCAGCCATGGAGGTGGAACAAGCAGGAGGCTTGCTCTGGTGATGCAGGAAGCTAAGGTTCCTTTCTGCCTAGCCTGGCTGTGGCAACAAAGTTTCCACAACAAAGTTTCAATAGAAGATAAATAAACCCCAGAGACCTGCTTCCAGCCTTGGGCTCAAGGGAATGCTGGGAACTTGGGTTGTCAGGGGCAACCCGACCAGGGCTCCGGTTAAAGCAACAAAGTTTCAACTTTAGAAGTTAAATAAATTCCAGATACCAGTTTCCAGCCAGCCTCGCTGCAAACAGCCATCAGGCTGGCCAGGAACCACAGTAGGGACCCGATCCCTGAAGGGTAGTGGCCAGCCTGAAAACAGCCATCAGCCCCTCACCCAGGCTGGCCAGGCACGCCAGCAGGTGGACATCCCCCAAGGAGTCCCAAACCGCGAGAGGGCACAGGCCGGGCTGAGGGACACCCCCCCAAGTGCACAAATTTTTGTGCACTGGGCCCCTAGTGTTTCAATATGTGCCTATTAGCCATACTGCATTTCATATGATATGTATCAAAACTACAAAAGATTTTTGTCTTGTATCAAAACTACAAAAGATTTTTAACTTAGAATAGGAGGAAGAAAATATTCCCAGTTTTAATTTAAATTGACCATTTTGTGATACATTACCTAAATTTATACTCTTGTTTCTGAATATGTTATTGTAAAGTTTCATTTACATTTTATCTCAGTTTAGCTGTCAAGGGGGATGCAGTTTGCAGCTCTCTTCAATGGCACATGCTCTGTGGTTTGTTGGCAACATTGCTTTTTAAGTTTTACTTTTTCCCAGCTTTATTGTGATACTGGAGGCCCGATGCACGAACTTTGTGCAAGAGTAGGCCTTCCTTCCCACGGCTGGTGGCACCAGCTTCCCTCTTAGTCCCGGGACCCGTGCTTCCATGGCAGCCCCAGAAGGTCATCTGGAAGGATGTTCAGAAGGACATTCGGTCTAATTAGTTTATTACCCTTTCATTATTATAGATAATTGACTTATAACATTGTGTATGTTGATTTGACACATTTTATATTAGAAAATAATTACTATTATAGGTTAGCTAACACCCACATGCCATCACATAATTACCATTTTTCTTTTTGTGATGAAAACATTTAAAATCTACTCTCAGCAACTTTCAAGTATTATTAATTACCATGCTGTATGGTAGACACCCAGAACTTCATCTTAAAATTGGAAGATTATAACTTTTCACTGACATCTCCCCAAGTATTTTTCTTAACATTTTACTTACAAAAACTAAACAAACAAATCACATATTATATAACCTTTCCTCTTTATTTTTCATAAAATTATCCCTATTATGGACTAATATTAATGAAAATCCCACAGTAAAACCAGTAAGCTTTTTTTAAAAAATAAATCTAATCATCAAAGGAGATTACATGTCTACACAAACACAGTCACAAACACAGACACACATGGCACACACAAACACAGACACATTTTATGCATGCAGAAAAACCAAAGGTAGTGCACGAACGTATGATGCTGGCTAAAAGCAAAAGCTTCTAACAAAGCAAGTATTAAAAGGGGAAAGGAGCAGCAGAGAGATCTTATTGTGTAAGAACACATTTTAATGATATGATGATAAAGGTAATTTTTTTTTAAAGAAAATTTTGCCATGGCTTTTGCAAAAATATTTTTCTTTCTTTAGTTTTTTTCCTTGCATAATCCATTTCATCAAAAAGAATATACACTGAATTCTCCCATCATTCTCCACAGATTGTAAAGGCAGTGTTCTAAAACAGTGCCAAAATAATGTGCAGTCACAATTTTGTAGTACATCTCTTCTAAATAAATGGAAAAAAAAGTGAAGGTTCTACATCTCACTTTATACACTATCACAAAATCTGTCAAAGTATTTTTATATTACAAGATCTGCTGGCAGATTTCCATTTTCAACAGTAGGTCCACACTTTTTTTTTTTTTTTAACAGTGATGAGAATAGTTCTAAAATCACTGAGGAGTAGGAGAAAGAAAAAGCTTGGATAATTCTCTATTTGTGGTCTGACACAAATGACTCATAGTCCCAGCATTAAAATATAACATTTATTGTGTCCCCCATGTGCCAAGTGAGATATTAAACAAGTTAAACATGTCCCTTTGGGAATTAAGCTATAAAAGAGAGACATTTATATATTGTTTATTCTCTTAGTCAAGATACATCAAATGCTTTTTTTTGTAAGTCATTTACATTTCTGGTCTCTCATGGAGTACAGATAAATAAAATATAGTCCCTGTCCAGGAGTCTTTTCCTCCCCCTAGGAATAACTGATCTAGAAGGGGTTCACTCCTTTAAGCAAATTCATGAGTAAATGACACAATAGCATCATACCCACAGGACAGAATAATTTACTCATCTGACAGGACTGGAGTGGGGATAAATGAGAAGCAGGACTGGAGAAACATTAAAAGGAATTAGCACTCATGAGACTAAAATACAGGGTGAGAAAAAGTACAAAAGTTTGTGAAGGCTTGAAAGACCTTTTTTCTCCTCTAAGGTTAAGGTCAGAACAAATAAATAGAAAAGCAGGAGTCAGGAGTCAGATCATGGAAGTCAGAATTTCTTCTCTCTCTCTCTCTCTCTCTCTCTCTCTCTCTCTCTCTCTCTCTCTCCTTGTTTCAAGTCTCTCTCTCCTCACCCCCTCCCAACTTTCTGTCACTCTCCCTCACTCTCTTATCTAATGA
>PVJC01050681.1:0-11732 GCA_004026665.1 Murina feae | reverse complement strand
CCCTGCCGCTGTCACTGCGCTGGCCTCCAGGGCTGCGGCCGCCATCTTGCCTGAGCTAATTTGCATACAGCCATTCTGATTGGCTAGTGGGCGTGGCTTACCCCCGTCCCGGAGAAACGGTTAATTTTAATATTTTGCTTTTATTAATTAAGATTATATACCCTGCTCTCCACAAAATACATCTCTTTTGGTAGGTGTTTTCTGTTATTTCTACCTGTATTGCTCTTGAGCCCATTTTTTGAGGTACAAAGAGGACCATCCAGAAGTTTGAAACAGATGGTTACTCTATCTCTATATAGATACACGACTCTCAGAGTTGGGTCCAGAATTCTGAAGTGATTTATTGTTTATATTTCTTAAAAGATATGACATCCTTTTCCACTCTCTCCCTATTATCACCCTGTTTCTTTTCTTAAAACCATTGCTATCATCATTTTGTTAGAATACTATTTCTCAGATGCATTAACAAATAAATGCATCTTGAAACATAGTATTTTATGATATATATATATATACATATATATATATATATATATATATATATGGTGTCTTAGAACTTAAATTAGACAAATTTTACAAATTATTCAGGCTATATCTTCAAGTAAAATACAGAAAATAGAAAATACAGAGTATGTTCCAAATGCTTTTGGTCAGAACTACTGCAAAGGAAAGAGATGTAGTGAGTAGTATGTTACATTTATATGAATCCTCCAATGACATTTGATCAATATTGTAGATTCTATCAGGTTTGCCTTAAATGCAATAAACTGCTTTGTCTCCACCAAAATGTAATAATCTCACTTCTTGACAGTAGTGTTTTTGAGAGGCTCTGCACCTATTCCATTATGCTGAACTACACACAGTAGTTTTATAATTCTACTTTTCAGTGACAAATAGGATGCTTTGTAGATAAGTGATTGGTACCAGGAAAGTAAAGATGAAACAGCGAGGTTTTCAAAAAGTAGGCACAAAGCTTTTCAGAATAACAATGCTGAAATTCCAGCAGCTAAGCAGTGAACCATCTGTTGGGATTTTACAAATAGGGTAATGTTCAATAACTTTAGAATCTGTAAAAGGTAGCAGATAAGCAATTCTACCATTGACTACAGATGATTTGAGTTGATTCAAAAGAATCTTTGAAATAGGAAAATAGTATCAAACAGGATTATAGTAAGCTGCTCCTTGAGATTGGCTATCTTTATTAACATTATGTGAGCAAGGTTTGTTGTTCTGAGCCAGATATACCTTTGATGCTGTATTATAATGTTATGTTTTATCTATCAAAGATATTACTTTATTTTAACTTGCTATCTATTAAAGGCCTTGATAATATCTTGTGTGTTTTAGGGACAAACCACTTTGCATATCACTCATAATATGAAGGGCATCAAAAGACATTTCTAAGGTGAGGGAGTAACAAAGATGAGAGATTTCTTACAGCATATATACAGATGTATATAATTACAACAATTAAGACAGTATGAAACCAATAAAAGTGTAGAGAAAACAAATAAATAGCACAGAACAGAAAGCCCAGGATCAGAACCCAACACATTTGTGAACTTGGTGGAAAACACCTGATTTTCCACACTGGGGAAAAAATCATCATCCTGCATGCAAAGAATAAGTTCTAGACAGATTAAAAGCCTTGTAAGAGCCCTAGCTGGTTTGGCTCAGTGGATAAGAGCATTGGCCTGTGGACTGAAGGGTCCCAGGTTCAATTCTGGTCAAGGACACATGCCTGGGTTGTGGGCTCGACCAGCCAGTCGATGATTGTCTTTCATGGTTGATGTTTCTGTCTCTCTCTCTCTTCCCCTTTCTCTCTGAAATCAATAAAAATTTATTTTTAAAAAAACATATAAAAATACAATAAAAAATAAATTAAAATGTAGAACATGTATTTATTTGTATATTTGGAATAATAAATATGTTCTTATAACAAGATCACCCCCCAACACATACCATACAAAAGGTTAAAGATGACCACACAATGAGAGAAGTTATTTGCAATATATGTAACAAAATAATATTTAAAGAATAAATATGAATAAAAACAAGCAACATAAATTATAATAGTTGAAATAGAAAATAAAAATCATTGAGTATATAAAATTATCAATCTTTTATGTGAAGTAAAAAATAAAACTAAGAAACTTTCATGCTCATTTGATTAGCTAACATTAAAACTGAACTCCAATTTTTGAAAGGTGTTAGAAACTGATAACTGTCAAATGATGTTGCTGGGACTATAAATTTGTAATGACTATTGGAGAAAAAATAGTAGCTAGTACATTTAAAGACAAATACCATATGATTTCACTTATATGTGAAATCTAAAAACACACAAAATAAATGAACAGATCAATTGAACAAACAAAAAATAAATTGCCCACCCACTAGGAACTCCACTTCTAATTATGTACCTCAGTGAAACCATTATTGCTTATATGCAAAAGAAGATGAAGGAAATGGTACAAAGGTATTTATTGCAGTTTTGTTGGTGTTAGTGAAAGACTAGAAACCATTGATAGGACAATGGATAATTAAGTTGTCACATATTTGCACAATTAAAATGAATGCACTAGGTCTGTCTGTATTAACAAAAATAAATGATAAAAACAATGATGTGCAAAAATAAAATCTTCAGAAAGATACATTATTTGATACCATTTCTGTAATTGAGAAACTAATAAAAAATTACACATGCAATAAAAGACTACTGTACATGGACAAATCACGATATTGGCTATCTATGGGAAGGAAGGAAGGAAGGAAGGAAGGAAGGAAGGAAGGAAGGAAGGAAGGAAGGAAGGAAGGAAGGAAGGAAGGAAGGAAGGAAGGAGAAAGAAAGGAAAAGGAATGAGACTGAGGCAGGAAATAAAACTTTTTTTGAGTGAACCCTTACCTGAGGATATTTTTTCCATTGACTTTTAGAGAGAGTAGAAGGGAAGAAGGAAGAGAGAGAGGGAGAGAGAGCGAGAGAGATCAATGTGAGAGACATATTCATTGGTTGCCTCTCACTTGTGCCCTGGCCAGGAGTATGGAGCCTGCAACCCAGGTATGTGCCCTCGACCTGAATAGAACTCGTGACCTTCAATGTGCAGGCTGATGATCTAACCACTAAGCATAATGACTAGGGTGGTATCTTTATTTCTGTTAAAATGAATTTATCTTCTTCTTCTTTTATATATCCTTTAAGTCTTGGAGTTGTTATAGGGTTCAATTCTGAACCATTTTCTGTCTATTCTCATTCTGTATACTTCATAAATGATATCTAACTTTCCAGTGTCTTTGGTTACCAAATAAATTATGATTCCTCTCGAACATTTGTGTGTAGTTTATCTCCCTGTCTGAAACTCAAGATTCCTCAAAAACCAGGGCATATCTCCAGTTGAATGTCTTATGCATGCTTTAAACTCAAAGTGGCTAAAATTGAGCTTATCATCTCTTTATCATAATATTAGTTCTACTTGTGTATTGTCAGAATTGGTCAACGGGAAGACTATGTATTGAGCAAGCTGTGTAAAAAACATGGAAATCATTATGGGTACTCTCTCCTTCTCACTTCTAGCATCCAATACACACATGCATATGTACACACATACATATATACATGTAATGTATATTCTTTTAACTAAATGCATCTTGAATATATCTCATATTTTCCACTACTAATGCACTTTTTTCTATTCAACCCTCATTTATCTCCAGCCCTTAAAAGACCTGATGCCATTCATGTTTCATTACAACCCATTCCCCAAAAGCTTTCAACATGATCTATCTAAAATGTGTCTCAACAAGCCACTACCCTTCTGAAAAATCACATTATATTCCCCATTTCCTTTATAAAAACCCCAAACTTCTTCATGTGGCTTAAATAGCCATTCATGATTTGAAGTATGACATTTTTTCAGCTTCATGCTGCATCATTTTTCTTTTTTAAAAATATATTTTTATTGATTTTCAGAGAGGAAAGGAAAGGGAATGGGAGATAGAAACATCAATGATGAGAGAGAATCATTGATTGACTGCCTCCAGCACCCACCACCACCACCACCACTACCAGGGAATGAGCCCAGACCAGGAATTGAACCATGACCTCCTCGTTCATAGGTTGATGCTGAACCACTAAGCCATGATGTATGATGGCAGGACATGCATCATTTTTCTCTTTCTTTTTTTTTCTTTGAATTTTAGAGGACATTTATTAAAGCTGGGGGCAGTGAAACAAGGAAGGGCTGAGGAAATGAGCCTAGGCTGGTCTGCGTGGGCTCACTAAGAGTCAGAGAAAAGGGGGCTTTGGGAACAGGCTCAGGGGGTTTGCCTGGAAAGAACTGCCACTGCCCATTGGTGCCCTGGTTGCAAGTCTCTTTGGGTCCCTTGCAACTTAGGAGAAGCATGCATGTGAGGACAGAAGGGGTGGGGGAGTTAAGATGGGAGGGAGGGGGGTGGGCGAAAGTCGCATCATTTTTCAATGATGATATTTGCATTTCCCCAAGCATGTTGGTGTTCTTCACTTCTGGGATATTGGACATTATGCCTGTCTCTATTATTCTTTGACTTTTAATACCTTCTCATCTTTCGAATCTCAGATCAGCTGTCACCTTTTATAAGAAAGCTCCTTGATTCCCTAATTTGCAATATGTTTTTTTTTCTCTCTCTCTTCTCTGTGCTTCACTGGTTTCTTGTCTTCCCATCAAATCATTTATGATGTAGACTTCTTTTATTTACCAACTAGAGGCCTAGTGCGCAAAATTCATACACGGGGAATTGGGGGTAGTCCTTCAGCCCGGCCTGCACCCTTTCCAATCCAGGACCCCTCAGGGGATGTCTGACTGCCTCTTACAATCTGGGACCACTGGCTCCTAATCGCTTTTCTGCCTGCCTGCCTGATTACCCCTGACTCCTCTACCTGTCTGCCTGATTGCCTCTAACTGCTCCGCTACTGGCCTGATCACTCCTAACTGCTCCCCTGCTGGCCTGATTGTCCTTAACTGCCTGTGCCTCACCCTGCACCTGGAACCTAGGATTCCCTCCTCTGGTTAGTCACAGGCACCTGAGACCCAGGCTTCCCTCTGGCCAGCTGCAGGCACCCAGGACCCAGGCTGGCTTCATCCAGGCAGGCTGCAGCCATGAGGGACCATGGTTGGGCAGTTTCACCAAGGCTACAGCCACAGGTGCCCGGGACCGTGGGGTGGGCAGCTTGTCTCTCTCCAAGGCCACAGCCTGCCTGGTCCCCATTCCTCTCTCACAAGCTCATTTGTGCCTGGCTGGTCCCCATTCCTCTCTCCCCAGTGTTGAGTGTCTGAGCCATTATGGTGTGATGTTGTGAGAGTGTGACAACCATTTGCATATTAGCTCTTTATTATATAGGAAAGGAGGATTTGACTCTCCCTACTAAGTGCTACATGCTGTGAAAACAGAGATTGCTTGTGATTCATGTATTATGATGTCCTCAGTGCTAAGCACAGTACCTGCCATATACTAAGAACTCAGTTAAAGTATGTTGAATGAAATAATATGTACATGAATGGTTTTTAAGGCAAATCTCAAAAATATATGGGAAGAAAAACTTGCCTTTATAATTAGTACCTACTTTAAGAGAAACATTGTTTTATATGCATACTTTCTAGAGGGATTGTTGAATAACCAGTTTCATTTTTGTCCAGAAAAGCTTTGTATTTTTGATGAGAACAAAATTGGTGTGAGGATGCTGCAAAAAGTGTGAGGGAGTGCCTGCAACTGCCAGAAACTGCCAGAATCTGCCTTTAGATAAAGTAATCACCACAGAAAATGAGTGTCTTCTTATAATGTGGATTTCTGATGAGTGTGTGTATGCATGATTTATTTCAAATTCCATAAAAGATAAGAAAAATGCAGTCTGGCAAAAATTACTACTGCATTTTAATTATATTTTTCATGCTATAACCTAAGGAATATTTGTAGAAGTTATTTCTTAAGATGAGGCAAAGTGTAACAAAAATTGTGGCAAAAGTTTAGATTTGGCAACTGAACTATAGTTAGGTATTCATCAACACAAAAAAATTTGAATGGTTAAGTATAATTATTTTCAGAGTAGTCAGATTTTTATAAATGACTCCAATGGTTTAAAAAATGTAGCACTATTGCTTATTTCAAGCTGAACATTTTTGTAATATGAATGTATTAATTGCTAATTGTATATTAGAAATATGTCAACTGGAAAAGAAAGGGTCAAAAGACTTCATGCTCTCTAAGCTATCACTAAATTTTCTAATGTATTTAAAAAATCTAGAAGTATAATACATATGATATATCTATATCTATATCTATATCTATATTTATATCTATATCTATATCTATATCTATATCTATATCTATATCTAATTCTATCTCAGATAGTGTGTCAAGACTCAATATTGTTAAAATGTCAATTTTCCCAGAACTGATCTATAGAGTTAAGGTAATCTCAATCAAAATTGTAGCAAGTATTTTGTAGAAACTAACTAACTAAAATTCACATGGTAATATTAAGCATCTCTAAACACAAAAACAACTTTAAGAATATAAATATACATTATCTACACTAATAAAAGAGAAAGATGCCAATTGACTGTACCTTCACTATGCCCACCAGCCAATCAGGAGTGTATGCAAATTAACGCAACAAAAATGGCAATTAAATTTGCATACTGCAGGTGGGGCGGGCAGCGCCAGACACTGCCCGTCAGACTGGGCTCCAGATTAGGGAACCGGGGAGGTGGCTGGGTATCACCAGATGCCACTGCATGTCCAGGCCTCCCATTGGGGCCTGGGAAGATGGGACAGGAAGCGCCAGATGCAGCCCGGGTCGGCCCCGAGATCGGGGATGGGGGAGGCAGAGTGGGCAGTGACAGATGCCACCCTGGGAGATGGAGTAGGCAATGCCAGACACCACCCACAGGGTCCGGGTCCAAGATCGGGGATGGGGGAGGTGGCTCGGGCAGCGCCAGATGCCGCCTGTGGAGTCCAGGCCCTGATCAGGGACCCAAGGAGGCAGGCGGGCAGCGCCAGATGTTGCCCGCCAGGTCCAGGCCCCAGATCGGTGACAGGGGAGGTGGGGCAGGCAGCACCAGACACCACCTAGGGAGGCAAACTGTGAAACACATGCCTTTATTGAAATTCAGGAGGTATTCACAGTACATGGAATGAAATGTTCACATTTCAACCTTCCGGACTGTCCTTTATTAATGAATACAAATACATGTGATGAATCATACAGTGACAACAGGCAGAGGTTTTGATAAATTCTCTGAATGATGAACAGTTGGCAGCCTTCCAGACTATAATTTCAGCCATCAAAGATCAAACTGTACACCCCAAATGCTTTTTCTTGGATGGTCCAGGTGGTAGTGGAAAAATGTATCTTTATAAAGTTTTAATACATTATATTAAAGGTCGCAGTGGTACTGTTTTACCCACAGCATCTACAGGAATTGCTGCAAATTTACTT
Organism: Murina feae; assembly: GCA_004026665.1. Classification (NCBI taxonomy): domain Eukaryota; kingdom Metazoa; phylum Chordata; class Mammalia; order Chiroptera; family Vespertilionidae; genus Murina; species Murina feae. The sequence goes on along the minus strand of PVJC01050681.1, from coordinate 4,261 downwards.
CTTGGTGGAAGAACCTTTCATTCCCAATATAAATTACCAATTCCATTAAATGAAACTTCAACTTCTAGACTCAGTATAAAGAGCGAAGTTGCTAAAACCATTAAAAAGACCCAACTTCTTATTATTGATGAATGCACCATGGCATCCAGTCATGCTATAAACACCATAGACAGAATAGTAAGAGAAATTATGAATTTGAATGTTGAATTTGGTGAGAAAGTTCTCCTTGGAGGGAATTTTTGACAATGTCTCAGTATTGTGCCGCATGCTATGCGATCGGCCATAGTACAAACAAGTTTAAAGTATTGTGATGTTTGGGGATGTTTCAGAAAGTTGTCTCTTACAACAAATATGAGATCAGAGGATTCTGCTTATATGAATGGTTACTAAAACTTGGAGATGGCAAACTTGATAGCAGTTTTCATTTAAGAATGGATATTATTGAAATCCCCTGTGAAATGATTTGTAATGGATCTATTATTGAAGCCACCTTTAGAAATAGTATATTTATAGATAATATTAAAAATATATCTAAATGTGCAATTCTTTGTCCAAAAAATGAGCATGTTCAAAAATTAAATGAAGAAATTTTGAATATACTTGATGGAGATTTTCACACATATTTGAGTGATGATTTGGTAGACTCAACAGATGATGCTGAAAAGAAAATTTTCCCATCGAATTTCTTTAGTATTACTTCTTCAGGATGCCATGTCATAAATTAAAATTAAAAGTGTGTGCAATCATAATGCTATTGAGAAATCTTAACAGTAAATAGGGTCTTTGTAATGGTACCAGATTTATTATGAAAAGATTACAACCTAACATTATCAAAACTGAAGTATTAACTGGATCTGCAGAGGGAGAGAGAGGTTGTTCTGATTCCAAGAACTGATTTGTCCTCATCTGACACTGGCCTCCCATTTAAATTAATTCGATGACAGTTTCCTGTGATGGCAGCATTTGCAATGACTATTAATAAATCAGAAGGACAAACTCTAGACAGAGTAGGAATATTCCTACCTGAACCCATTTTCGCACATGGTCAGGTATATGTTGCTTTCTCTCGAGTTTGAAGAGCGTGTGATGTTAAAGTTGTAAATATTTTATCCCAAGGGAAATTAGTCAAGCACTCTGAAAGTGTTTTCACTCTTAATGTGGTATACAGGGAGAGATTAGAATAAGTTTAATCACTTTATCAGTCATTATTTGCATCAATATTGTTTTTATATCATGAATTTGTTGTTATATCATTTTATTACTGTTTATTAATAAAATTATGTATTATTTTCATAACATTGTACTTATTTCCTTTTATCTCTCACACTTTTATTATTGAGAAAGGGCAAATAGCAATATTAAAATATTTCCTCGAATTAATTCCCTTTTAATGTGCATGAATTTTGTGCACCAGGCCACTAGTCTATATAATAAAAGCCTAAGCGATTATTATGGTGGAATGACCAGAACAACTGGTTGTGATGATGTGCACTAACCACCAGGGGGCACATGCTCAATTCAGGAGCTGTCCCCTGGTGGTCATTGCGCTTACACAGAGGGAGTGCCACTCAGCCAGAAGCCGGTTTCATGGCTGGTGAGCACAGTGGTGGTGGTGGGAGTCTCTCCTGACTCTGCAGCAGCACTAAGGAATAGTGAGCTGAGCGAGGGGTTCCAGATTGTGGGAGGGTGCAGGCCAGGCTGAGGGACATGCTCCCCCGCCCCCAGTGCATGAATTTCATGCACCAGGCCTCTAGTATTATATACTTCTCTCTTATATATTATATATATATTGTCCCATCCCTAGTCCAAGAATTTAAGCTACTAGGAGACAAAGGTTCTTGCCTATTTTGTTCCATGTTATATCCCAAAAAATAAGAATTATGCTGCCATAGAATAGTTTCTTGATATTTAATGAATTAATGGATGAATGAAAAGATAAAATATAGAGCCCTAGAAACATATATATTAATTTTATCTATGAGAAAAGTGACATTAAACATCAGTGGGAAAGAATGGGTACCAAGAAATGATACTGGGAAAATCAGTTATTCATATGAGAAAAATAAGAATTGTATTCACACCACGCATAAGAATCAGTTCCACATCAGTCAAGGAAGTAAAGGTAAAGACAAATCTTTGAAACTCAGAGAAAAATATATTAGAATAGCCTTTGGACTTCAAGATAGAGAATAATTTCTTAGATAAGATACAAAAAATACAAACTATAAAGGAGAAGAAAAATCATTTTGACAAAATTCAAGTAAAAATAACCAGCATATCAAAAACAGAGTAAAGACAGAGAGGTATACAGTAAGAGATACTACGTCCGCAGAAGTTTCTGTCCCAAATATTGGCTTTAGGTCTTAGGTGTCAGGGACAGAAATTTAATGCATACATGTAAAATAGAGAATTTAAAAATAAGTTGGTTAATTAAAAAAATATTATACCAAATTTTACTAAGGATTTAGCAAAAGAACACTCTTAGAGTGCCAGTGTAAATGTAAATTGGTATTATCACTTTGGAAAAGAATTTGCAATACCTAGGGTAGAGTACGACTCAGCAATTCCACGGAGATATGGAGTTGGCTCTTTGTGGCAACATTGTTTCAAATGCGGAAAATAAAAAATAACATGTCCACAGCTAAGGGAGTTGATGAATAACAGTAAATCATAGTACATTAATAAATTAAAAGGGGATGAATTAGATCTACATCTATTCACTTGGCTAAATCTAGAAATCAGTATTGAAGGGGGTAGGGGAAGAGGATAGGGGAAGTACATAAGGATATGTACAGTTTAAAAGAATTTCTGTAAATTTTGAAAACAAAAACTTTGCATATTTTATATGAGCAGCTAAATATATGGTGAGATTGCAAAAGTATGTCTGTAAGAGATACATATCAACTTCTGAATAGTATTTACTTTTAATAAGAGAAGAAAGACATTTAATAGGAAAGGCATACAGAAGAGACATCAACTGTGTGGGTAATAGATCATTGGTTTCAGAAAGATTTGTAACAGATACAATTTTGTTACTATCTTAAATCTGGTTTCTTATATTGGTACTTCTTAAAGAAGCAGTATATCACAGATGATAAAATTGTGGGGTATGGAACTTGAATGTCAGGAGATTGAATATCAGCTGCACCATTTATTGTCCATGTGGCCTTGGGCATTTCACTCACTCTCTGACCCTTTTTTTCTTATCTGTACTAGCACATATCTATGAGTTTGTTCTTAGAGTTGCCTAACTCTACATTAACACATGTAAAATACTTAGAACAGTGCCCAACACAAAGTAAGTGTTGGCTATTATTACTATTTTATGTTTGCAATCCTATCTAATAGAAGAGTAATATGCAAAGTAACCATCACTCTGACACAAAGATGGCAGTGCCCATAGCCACAAGATGGTGGTGCCCAGTCCTCTCAGCCCCGCTGGAGTCCTCCAGTCCTGGGAGTGGCCAAATGGGCCCTGCAGACAGCGCACAGCAGGGCCCACTTGGCCGTCACCTGCGGCAACCTGGGTGCAGCCAAGTGGGCCCCACAGACAACAGAGAACCATGGGGAGTGGGCCTAAGCTGTCAGTAGGACATCCCATGAGGGCTCCCAGATTGGAGAGGGTGCAGGTTGGGCTGAAGACCGCCCCCATACTCCCTGTGCACAAATTTTGTGCACCAGGCCTCTAGTATTTCATAATACATAAAGTGGGATGCATGAAAAACAGCTTTGCAGTGAAATCTATGATCTATGAATTACAATCTCAAAGAATTAAGGAAAGACTATACTGCAATAATAAAGTGCTAACTGTCATGAGAGAGGCCAGTCTCCATGGGGGCAGAGAAACATGAAAGCATAAAAAAAGGTATGAGGTCCTAGCTGGTTTTGCTCAGTGAATAGAGCATCGGCCAGATTAAATTCTGATCAAGGCCACATTACCATGTTGCAGGCTTGATCCCCAGTGGGGGCATGCAGGAGGCAGCCAAGCAATGATTCTCTTTCATCATTGACATTTCTATCCCTCTTTCCCTCTCTCCTCCTCTCTGAAATTAATATATAATAAAATATCTAAACTAATAAAAGCAAAATATTAAAATTAACCGTTTCTCCGAGACAGGGTAAGCCACGCCCACCAGCCAATCAGAGCGGCTGTATGCAAATTAGCCCAGCCAACATGGCGGCCGCCACTCCCGGACCTGAGTAAACAGCCCTTTCCATTGCGGCAGCAGCGAAAGTGAAGCTGAGCCCTTCAGCTCAGCTC
>PVJC01050680.1:0-11721 GCA_004026665.1 Murina feae | reverse complement strand
TGTGGTTTGAGTTCCAGTCATGACTAGGAAACTAAGCTATCAAAATTTTTAATACGGTTAAATTTTTTAATAACATCTTTATTGAGGTGTAATTCACATACCATAACTCAGTGGTTTTTAGTATATTAACAGAGTTGTGCAACCATAACCACGATCTAATTCCAGAATAAATTTTAAAGATAGCTTTTCTGTTTGTTTTGTTGTCATCTTTTCCTTTTCACTTGAAACACAAAAAGTGACTTACTATTTTCTAAAGCTTTTCAAATGTTGAACTAAAAGACCAAGATAAGTCATAAGTAAAAGATACCCTTTAAGTATAATTAGGGCACTTATAATGAAAATTCTTATTTAATAAAATAAAAGAAAGTGAACTTTTTTTAACTTTTAGTTCATATACTTTGTTAAAGTTTTGTGTAGAATCTTCGAATAAGTTGTCAGTCATATGCAAAACTATGTCTACTTCTTAAAACTTGAATTGAGGAAGGAAATGCTTTGTATCGACATGGCAAATACTTCATTATAATAAGAACATTGCTGTTTCTTCCTCTTCATAATACTTTATTCATTGTACTGTATCTTTCTCTGAGAGGTAGAAACTCTTTAAGGAGCTGCTTTGATTTTTTTATATGCAGTTAAGCAGCATAAGCAGTGTTTGCAATATTTTGATAAAAGCAAATTTTTAATATCATTGCTTTAATCTCCTGTAATTTTCAATATTGTCAGTGATGTATGATGTTTTCTTTTTCTTTTAGTTGGGCTTATAAACTCATTAAATGTAAATATCAAACATGTGATTTATCCATAGCATTAAAGAATAGGAAGGATAAGTTTGTGCTATCATTATACATTGCTTTTTACACTGATTGTACATGAGTGTAGTAAGTACTAAAAAATGCAATTGCATGTAAGTGCAACTGAGTTTTTGTCTAATCTCCTAATTAGAAATGACCCATAGAAGGGTCTGCCAAGGGGCAAGGAAAATTTAGCACTTTTCAATCTTTAAGATATAGAAAAATATTTTATAAAAATGTATTTTTAATAATAGGTATGAACTATTTAAAAATTTTCTGCAGAGTATTAAATATAACAGTGCTAAGAATTGCACAAAATGTCTCCTCATTGTTTTACTTATTTCCTATAGGAAAAGTAGCCATCAAAAAAGAAGACTTGTGTAACCACAGTGGTAAAGAAACTTGGTTTTCACTGCAGCCTATTGACTCCAATTCAGAAGTCCAGGTAAATATTAAGACGTAAGTGGTATAAGAGATTATCACACAAAGAAAATGAATGAAAAACAAATTATACTAGTTCATATACATAGAGCTTATACCTTATTTTAAATTCTAGCACCAAATATTATAGACCTTTGGTAATATATAGTTAGAAGGAAAATCCTTACCACATGAATTCAAGAATAATACATATGTATATGCATATATGAGTTTGGGGACATTATATTAGAGGGACATTTTCCCCTTTCCTTACTTCTTTTGTTTCAGTCACAGTAACAGATTATTAAAGCTTTTTCAGATGGGGAAAAGTTTTAAAGGAAGAACATGTTTTATTGACTGTGACTTTGAGGAGAATCCCTAGATGTCTGTGATTTCATCTGTTCTGACCTGGATGCTTTACTTTATTCTCTAGTTAACTAGGCTTAGGAAAATGCTATTAATTCAGGCCATGCTTGAGTTCACCAGACAGTACCTTTATTCTCACACCCATCCTTCCTAGTCACCTTTTATTTTTTAATTTGAAAGGAGATCATTACTCTTTTTAAAGCTCTTCTTTCCTCTTGCCAAAATAAGAGGTCTTACAGATTCTATATGTGAATTAAGATGGATATTTAGCCATGTATCCTTTCTTTTTTTTTAAATCCTCACATAAGGATATATTTCTATTGATTTTAGAGAGAGAAAAAGGGAGAGGGAGCGAGAGAGGGAAACATCAGTGTGAGAGAGAAACATCTATCAGTTGTCTCCTGTACATACCCCAACCGGGGATCAAACCCTCAACCTTTCAGCATATGGGATAGCGCTCCAACCAACGAAACCATTCTGGGCCAGAGTTAGCCATGTATCTTAACTTTCTATTTGGTTCTGAAAAATCTTAATTTCTCTTAGAAATTGTTATTTCTAGCTAAAAGGAATCCTTTTTATATAACCTTATCTATTTATAAAATATGGTAAGGATTGTGAAACCATTTCCCGAAGGCATAATTGCAAGCAGAATTCTTCCTCTCTAGAAGAAGCTATAATTTGCTACTGACTCAAACAGAAGTTTAAGACAAGAAAAAAGTGCTGCGCACACATCCACAGATATTTGCAAATAAAGTATTTCCTCATAACTTCTCAAGCATTCTCTTTGTAAAATTCACAAAAAATTAAGTATTGGTATACCAAAATCCCTTCTTAAGCACAAAATATAATTAAACGTTTTCCTGTTTTATCCACTGTACCCCATTTTAATATTCTTTCCTTTCCTCTTGACAATAACTGTTATTCAGATCCCAATTTTACAGTATGGTAAATGATCCAGGTGAGAGGCAATGTGATGAAGAGGAAAGGGTTTTAAACTAGAAGTCAGAAAATTTAGGTCCTAATTGTCATATGTGGTTACTTTACTGACCTTGAATTTTTTATTTTTATAAAATGGAAATAAAAGTTAACATGTTCACTGATCTAATGTAAGATTTAAGAATATTTTTAAAGCTATTACATACTATCCAAATATAAAGTATCTGTTTACCACCAGTCTATCCGGTGGCCATTTCCCTATATACACCTCTATGAAAAGGCAGATATGAAAGTTTTAAATTAAAGTACCAGTTTTTTTAAATAGTTTTAACAAAAAGCAAGATAATAGGCTTTGAGAATTTGATCTAAAATGGACTTTGAGTTAATTTAAGGGGCAGTTTTTAAAAATCCATTCTTATGACCAGTGTAAATTTGCTAAAGGATTTGAGAGACCTAGCTCTCAAAAAGTGTGCACATCTTTTATATACATAGATATCCTTTGCTGAATAAGTGAAGTTAAATTGGATTGAGTCGGTGCCTCTTCCTATAAATCCTCTTTTGGCTTTAGTGATCTGCAGCCATGCTGTTAGCTATTTGGTCCTGGAACTCATAACAAACTAAATATTTTTTTTCTTTATTTCTTAGGTGCTATGATAAAGAGCATGCCTTTACATAAGACTGATTAAACCAAGTCTCTCATATATAGAAGTTGGTACTCTCATTAATTAAGGGTGTTTGTCTCAACTTGTACAAGCAGTAAATCCAGATATACTGTCAATCACATCCTTTTGATGTAATTGCTTAGTTAATAAGTCTTTACCAACAAGCTGACCTTGAATTTCTGAGTCATGCCATAAGTTATTGTTTTTGTAGTTTTTCTTTTGGCTTCTGTCCTCCTTCTTTAAACAAGCATTTAAAAAAGAAATGCATTGATTATAACTAATAAAATAAATCAGGGGTTTTTTTACATGCCCGTTAAGACATATTGAATATTGCAGGTTGATTTAAAAAAATTTAGTCCTGCCCTGACTGGTTTAGCTCAGTGGATAGAGCATCGGCCTGCAGACTGAAGGGTCCCAGGTTTGATTCCGGTCAAGAGCATGTACCTTGGTTGCGAGCACATCCCCAGTGAGAGGTGTGCAGGAGGCAGCTGATCAATGTTTCTCTCTCACTGATGTTTCTAACTCTCTATCCCTCTCTCTTCCTCTCTGTAAAAAAATCTATAAAATATATTTTTAAAAAATTTTAGTCCTGGCCAGATGGTTCAGTTGATCGGAGTGCTGTCCCATGCACTAAACTGTGCTGGGTTCCATTCCCAGCCAGGGCACATGCCTAGGTTGCGGGTTCAGTCCTCAGTCTGGGAGCATACAGGAGGTAGCCAATCGATGTTTCTCCCTCTCCCCCTGTCTTCCTTCCTCTATAAAATCAATAAGAGCATATTGCCCTGGTCAGTGTGTTTCAGTGATTAGAGTGTTGGCCTGGGCAACAAAGAGACTCAGGCTCGATTCTCAGTCAAGGACACGTACCTGAGTTACAGGTTTGCTCCCTGCCCCTGGTCAGGTTGTGTGGGGGAGGCAACCAACTGATGTGTCTCTCATATCAATGTTTCTCCCTTCATTTGTTCATCCCTTCCTTCCACTCTCTCTGAAAAAGCAGTGGAAAATATATCCTCAGGTGAGGATTAACAAAACAAAACAAAATAATAATAATAAAAAAAAAACATATTCTTGGGTAAGGATTAATTAATTTAAAAATTAAGAAATTTAAATTTGTAAACATGAAATAACAAAGGAATGAACCTTCTAGATCATAATAAACACTCTTTAAGGAGAAAAAGAAATCTATCCATAAATAAATAAGAGGTAGTAAATAAGACCTTTATTTTGCATCCAACAGGTAGTTGTGTCCAAAATGGTTTACAGATTTAATTACTGTATATGAAAACATCTGTCAGAAGTCTAGAAGTTGAGATATTTTCCCCTCATATGTTAAAAAAAACTTCCAGTTGAAATATACTGAGTTCTTTTTGTAGAATATTGTTAAAATTTGGTATTTGTGATGAAAACTAAAAAAGTGTTTAGTGTCAAGAGATTTTAAGAGCATGCCTTATATTTTGCTCAAATATCTATATTCATCTGAGTTCCCAAACTATATGCAGAAATTCACATATCTTCTATAGCGTACCAAGAATAACATAATATAAAATTAACATAACAGACTTTTCTTTATGAAATTTTTGTAAAACTAATTGAAATAAAGTTAGCATATAAAATATTAAACTTTCAGACAGTACCAGAATAATATAAGTTCCTAAATATGCTAATACAGATTAAAGCGATACAGTTGCATATATCAACCTAACATACTCAGTGCTATGGAATACATAAAGAATATTATCTTCCAAGAATTTGGCTTATTTTTAATTAAAAATAGAGAATATAGTGCCAGATATCTGATCATCCCAGTGTTTTCTGACATATATAAAAGGTATATTATTGTGTTATTGAATCTCCCTTAAATGTTAGATAAAAAAGTATTTGTGGACAAAATCACATTGCATGTTTCTGATGAAACATAATTCCTTGTCAGTCTTATCATTTCCTCTTTGTAGGCAATGGCTCTGTTTTTCTAGTTGCTTTTAAGATTTTCTCTTTATCTTACGGTTTCATCAGTTTTTACTGTGCTCTGTCTACTTGTGGTTTTCTTTATATTTATCCTACTTGGGTGTTCCTGGGGGCACTTGAATCTTTGCCTTAATGACATTCTTCAGTTTTAGAAAATTCCAGGCAATTATCTCTTCATCTGTTTGGTATTTTTCCTTTCCTATTCTTTCTCCTCTCTTCTGGGACTACAATTACATGAATAATAGACCATTGCTATCTCCCACCCCCCTACCCCCACCCCCCGATTCATTTGTGGATATTTTCTACTGACTATTCCTTTTTTTAGCTGTGGATAATTTGCTGTTAAATACATTCTCATTTTGATTATTTTATTGCTTAATTCTAAATTTTTCATTTGATGCATTTAATAGTTTCCACTTAACTTGCTGAATTTTTTTCTAAAATATATTTTTCTTGTCATTTTTAAAAATTGAATTTCTTGGGGTGACATTGGATTATTATAAATTCAACAGTTATTTTAACCTCTGTCAGTTACTCCAATATCTGCATCTTCTGTAAATCTGCTTCCTTTTATCAGTTTTTTGTTTTTGTTTTTTGTATTTGTCTTGTATTCTGGCATGCTCATTAATTTTTGATGGAATGCTAGACATTGAAATATGAAATATTTTAAAGATAATTTGAAGCTCTGGATTTTTTTCTTCTTCTTCTAGAGATTTACTTTTTCTTTTGGCATGTGGGTATAGTAGAGGTAGTTTATCTTAATCCAGTTAGGGATTTGGCTGATTCTATGCTAGGTTTCAGTCTGTAAGGACTGGTCTATGTTCTTCTTACTCCTCAGGCAGAGTCCCTCAGAGATTCTAATAGAAAGCCTAGGTGTTCACTATCTCCAATTTTTTTAAATCATTTTTATTGATTTCAGAGAAGGGAGAGGGAGAGAGAGAAACATCAGTGATGAGGGAGAACCATCAATCAGCTGCCTTCTGCATACCCCACACTGGGGGACTAAGCCCGCAACCCAGGCATATGCCCCCAACTGGAATCAAACCTGGGACCCTTCAGTCCGTAGGCTGATGCTCTATCCACTGAGCTAAGCCAGCCAGAGCGCTATCTCCAATTTTTATCTGCCCAGCATCATGAGGCTGTGGAACACTTTAATTAAGCTTGGCGTCTCTGGCCACTGGGAAGTTAGGAAGTCCCATTCAACAAGCTTCTTCAGATACCCCACCAGCAGCTTCTGATTTTTATGTGTGTTTTGGAGGTGATGGGGGGGCGGGGGGGTGCCCAGGCCGATGCTTTGACCGTTTAGCAGCACTGGCCAGGATAGCTTGTTTTACATCTCATTGGCCAGAACTGTATCATATGGCTATCGTTAGCCACTATCCCTGGCTTCAAGAGAGACTAGAAAATATTTTGCTGAACTCATAACTGCCCTCTCAAAACACTACTTGTTTTGCTACAATCCAGATATACAAAATGATGACAGATTTTTGTGTGACTGTATTAAAGAATACCAAATTTTCTAAAACGTTCAAAGAAAAGTAGCTTCACATATTTTTTAGAACTTTTTTTTTCATTTTTCTTTATTAAACAAAAGCAATACACATTGGTAGTAGAAACTTAAAAATCTAAATGAGCAAAAAGAAAAAATCTGAAATCCTACCAACAAAAGTTAACTTCTACCAATGTTTTAGATGGAGTTGTAGTAATTTTATTTTTTAAAATATATTTTATTGATTTTTTACAGAGAGAAAGGGAGAGGGATAGAGAGTTAGAAGCATGGATGAGAGGGAAACATCAATCAGTTGCCTCCTACACACCTCCTACTGGGGATGTGCCTGCAACCAAGGTACATGCCCTTGACCACAATCGAACCTGGAACCTTTCAGTCTGCAGGCCGATGCTCTATCCACTGAGCCAAACCTGTTAGGGCTGTAGTAATTTTATAGTGATATATGCACAAATTAAAATACAAATTAACATTACAGTATACACCCTATTTTGTAACTTGTTTCTTCTACTAAGTATCATGTACATATTTCCGAATTAAAGTATACATTGAAGTAGTATTTTACAGTTTAGAAATTATAATTTCCTTAATTTAATTCATAATGCTTTTTAATTTTAGTGTTCCACACTAATAGCATGTCTTGTGTCTCCTATTCTGTACCAACTCTTTTCTTGACCAGATTAATCACAATTATGTTGTTGTTGGCTAATACCAAAGGAATGTTATGTTTAACAGATAGTGGGAGTAATGCACATGTTAAGTAGGCTCTGACTCAGTGATAATGATTCCTTTAAATATCTTATTCCTAGCCTCGACTTGAATCATCTAGTACAATGATTTTTAGTTATGAATGAAATTATTATACTTTTTCTCCACTGCACTTTAAAGGTTTTTTATTTTCTTAGAAATAGATTCTAGACGTTCCTTGGAGACAGTAGGGAGTGCTTCGTCAGCATACAGTTTCTACCATAATATGCACATATGTTAAAATAGTAAAACTGCTTTGAGATGCAAATGTTGGTATAGTTGGCTAGGCTCACTAAGTGACACACACATGCTGACAGGACAGGAGACATGATGTAAAATTCTACTTGAGTAATATTACAGATTACTACAGATCATGGACCTCTTCAAGGTCATGCTTGAATAGCAGGGGTTGTGAATATTAAATACAGGACTAACAAAAGATGTATTTTATAAATTATATATGTCTATAAATATTTGTGCCTAGATTTTTAGTGGAAGATTTGCTAACTGCTTAACTGCTTAATTTTACTACCACTGGTGCCTTTCTTTAGAGCGTGGCTTTCTCATGCAGTTTTGTGTTGACACCAATCAATATTTATTGCTCATCACTAACTATCAATCTAACCCTGAGCTTTGTACTAGTGTTTAGTGAACCTCAGACTCACTCTTGTATAACAGTCCTCATAAAATAGTGAAGCTGATTCAGGTTAGATTTCTGTGAAAGAATATCTGAAAGGGTTTGTTTCAAAAAGGAACAGTGAGTAGATAATGAACTTTATTACCTCTAATGAAATTACTTATGTCATCAGCCCCTGGACAGCACATCCCTGAAATCTCCACGTGACACCGTGGGAATCTGTCTTGTCAGCTGGGTGGAGATAATCCAGCACCAGATTCTTAACCAGTGCAGAGTTGCTCATAAACCTGTTTAGAATTGCTCATCACTAGTGCCAGAGTAGAAATATTAAGTTCTAGATTATATTGTTCCTAAGCCTTAGTTTCTTTAGAAGTTGACAGTTTGCTTTAAATTTATACTACTGAATTTTTAAAATCCATTTATTAATGGCTATTTATGAAAGTGCTCCATTGTTTTTAGTATCCCATTTTTCCATCAGTGCTCTTAGCCATATATTGCTGTCTTTTGTTGTTGTTTCCTCAACTAGATTGTGAGCTTCTTATAAGTAGTAACTATGTGTTATATACATCTGTGCATACCTACTTATTCCCACAGTGCCTCTTAAAATACAGTAGATATCTCATAAATCTATTATTTAAATGCTAGCGGCCTGGTGCCTGGATTCATGCACAGGTGGGGTCCCTCGGTCTGACCTGTGCCCTCTCACAATCCAGGACCCCTTGGGGGATGTGAGATTGTCAGTTTCAGCCCGATCCCCACAGGCCAGGCTGAGGGACCCCATCAGGCACAAATTCATGCACTGGGCCTCTATAATGCATATAAGATCTTTGGTTAATTTCTTCCTGCCCTCCTTCCTCTCCCCTTCTCCCTTCCTTCTAAGATTCATCAGTCTGTTCCATGTTTTCATGCCTGTGCATTGAGCATCTGCCCCCTGTGCTCAGTGCATGTCATAGCTATTGGTCGAATGGTCAAAGTGTCGTTTAGGCTTTTATATATATAGATTGACAACATTACAGTAGTAGTTTTAACTTAGTTTTATTCTTTTAGAATTGTATTATTTCTCCGTCTTTAAATGATACTTCCTCTGCCCTTATTGATGGTTTGTCTTTTCTGGGAAAAGCATTCTACATTTTATAATTAGCTTTTATTTCAAAGTTCCCTAAAACATAAGGTTTATCTGTCTTTATAATCCATGATATTTGAGACACATAAATATTTGTTGAACTGGGCATAAAGTTCTTTGATTTGAATGCCTAAGCATTCAAATGTTTGATATAAGCATTTGACTGCTTCTTATCTTTCAGATTTTGATCTACATTGTTGGGTATTTATTATTTAACAGGTACTTAATGTGGGCAAAGCCATATGCTAGGGATCACTAATATTTAGTTAGTGCATAACTAAATATAATGAGTTTCATTTGACAAAATATTTACCTTTAATATTTGTCAACAAAACAGATTACTCAATTTATAATATTTTTTTGTCATTATAGGGTAAAGTTCACCTTGAATTAAAGCTGAATGAGCTGATAACAGAGAATGGAACTGTATGCCAGCAGCTTGTTGTACAGTAAGCATATTTCTTTTACTTAAAATCAATTAGAAATATTATCTGCCCTTGACCGCTTTGACTCAATGGATAGAGCTTCATCCTGTAGACTGAAGGGTCCCAGGTTCGATTCCCGTCAAGGGCATGTGCCTTGGCTGCGGGCACATCCCCAGTAGGGGGTGTGCAGGAGGCAGCTAGTTGATGTTTCTCTCTCATCGATGTTTCTGACTCTCTATCTCTCTCCCTTCCTCTCTGTAAAAAATCAATACAATATATTTTTTAAAAAGAAATAATTTTCCATTTTGTATTCTTTGAATCTTAAGCCAACTCTCTATTTTAAATATTTCAGAAATTTTTTTCAGAAATGAAATTGCCATTTCTTTATTAAGTTAATTTTCAATTTATTTTCTTACATCTCGTCTATTCAGATTATGATAAGCCATTAATTAATCTAATCAATATTCTTGCATGTGAGTTAAATGATAGTTACAGGCAATAAGATATTAGAGTATCACAGGTAAGTGTCTAACTACCTGGCAGGAGGGAAGTGGAAACGCTTCCTAATGGAAGGCCCCTAGGAACTCTGATACCACAGAGCAGAGCATAGGGACCTCGGTACTAAAACTAAATGCCTATCTTGAGATTAACAGTATTAATTTTCACCTACTTTGAATTCCTTTCCTCCTCTTTTGCCTTCAAGTCATTTTTTTTTATCACCCAGACTCTAACCTAATTGTTCTAGAAATCTGTTCCAGCCCAACCCCCAACCTTTTCCCTCCCACTCAGATTCTTCCTTTATGTTATTAACAAACTACCCAATATCCCTGACTTCCTCTGAATGTTTTCTCTATCTTTGTCCTAACTGGTATCTGACTATCCCCTGAAATACTGTTTCCTCTGCTGCTTTCTCAAGCAGAGGCTTTTTTTTTTTTTTTTTACCATAACCACGTACCTTGGAGCCAGGAAGTAGGATAAATGTTACTCTCCTATTGCTTCTCTAGACTATAATTTATTCTGTTAATTGTCAATATCCCAACTCCTTTGAAGCATCCTTTCTCCATATAAATATATATTTTTACCTAGAGGCCCAGTGCACAAAATTTGTGCATGGGGTGGCCCCTAGGCCTGGCTGGTGATCGAAGAGCGAGCATCTAGCGTGGAAGGGTAGGTCCCAACTGACTTCGGGGCCCTGGGCAACACCTGAGGCCCCGCACACACCCCTCTTTCTAAGTTATCAGGCCCCTGCCCCCCCACTGCCACCACCGGTCACCGTCTGTGGGGTGATCAGGCCCCAGCTTGCACCCACCTTGACTTGGCATCACCCGCTCACCTGCTCCACCATTCTGCCCCAGTGCCACTCTCATCGGGGCCCATCAGGGCTGCAGTGCCTCCACTGCCACCCACTGCCAGCACTGCATCACCGATGCCTGCCATGTTTCGCGCCGCCCCCTGGTGGTCAGCGCACATCATAGTGAGCAGTTGAACTCTTGGTCAAACTCCCAGTCAAGGGGACAATTTGCATATTAGGCTTTCATTATATAGAATATTAATGTATTTTTACAACTACATTAATTACTATATATCTTTTACTTAATTGTTTCTGAACTCTTTCAAAAGAAAGTTACATATTTTATGACTTTTAAGTATATTAGTGTTTGTTTCCTAAGAATAAAGATATTCTCTCAAAATAACTAGTTATCAAACTCAGGAAATTTAATATTCAAGTAAATGTATAATCTGTAGTTATTATATTTAATACCTTAATCTACAGTTATTACATTTCACTTTCATTAACTGTCCCAATGTCCTTTAGGATATTTTATTTCTCTCCATGAAAGAATTTAGTCCAAGAGCATGTATTGCACTTAGTTGTTATCTCTCCTTAATCTCCTTAACCTGTAATGGTTTTTAGCTTTTCTTTGTCATGGTATTAAGATTTTTGAAGCATACAGACCGGTTACTTTTCAATTTAGATTTATCTACTAAAAACAGTTGAAGATTTGTTTGCAGGTCATTCCACCTAGACTGACAGCATATAGTGAAGCATACTCCTATGCTCAGTTTGATTATGTTATACATTTGAAACACAATTAGTTGGTTGATTGGTTTTTTGCATTCAGTTTAATGTTTCCCGCCCCCCCC
>PVJC01050679.1:0-11724 GCA_004026665.1 Murina feae | reverse complement strand
TGTATGGGATCGTAGTATGCATGGTGGCACTCACTTTCTCTCCCCTTACCTAGTCCCCTAAATGGTCCTTCAGCTGCAACTATCCATTTTTTACAGCCCTCTCTGTGCACATGTATATCTAGAAGTCAAAATTTGGGGGAAAATGTCAGAAAACTGGCATTTAAAACTTTCCATAGCTCTTGCTGCCTCTCCTCCAGAAAGGACTTACTGAATTAAACAGCCACCAACAGTGTATGTGCGAACGTGCTCATTTCTCCGCATCTTCACCAAAACGAAATGTAACTCATTTTCAAATGTTTGATAATCTCATGGGTGATAAATATTATCTTCTTACTGACTTTAATCTACCTTTATTTCATTAATGGTGAAGTTGGGCATCTTCTCAAAAGTTTATTGACTATTTGTATTTATTCTGTGAGTTTATGTGTAGATATCCATTGGCTGGTTTCTTGTACACATTTTTCATATTGATTTGCACGAGCTCTTTATATGTTATGGCTCTTTGTCTTTTGTTTCTTCTCCTACTTCTTCCTCCTTCTCCTCCTCCTCCTTCTCCTCCTCCTCCTTCCCCTCCTCCTCCTCCTCCTCTTCCTCCTCCTTCCTCTTCCTCTTCTCCCCCCCTGCCCCCTCCTCCTCCTCCTTCTTCTATACCGATTCTAAAAACTCAGCTTAGAGTATGTATGATAGAGACAAAGTGATCAGCTGAACCCCCTATCTATGGCTAAAACCATCTTTATCTTTAGTTCTGAAGTACACAGCTAGCTATTCCTGTGAACTAAAGAATCAAGATGATAAGGACTTTCACATCTGTTCCAGTTTTGGGTCCTACTTTAAGATGGTTGAGCTTAGATGAAAATTAAAGTACACTGGCCATTTGACTTAAACTCTCTGAGCCTCAGCTTCCTCACTTGTAGAATGGGATTCAGAATACCCACACCATGGGGTTTGGGGAGGATTAAAGCAGGGGTCTGGGAGGTGGAAAGAGTCTAATACTTGTTATATCCTCCCCCGAGCCCACTGCTTCAGGATTCATGTTTAGGTTTTAAAAATAATTGTCTGTTTCCACGTGTCCCTTCCACTAGACGTGAGCGTCTCCCAGCATCCATCCTGGTATTCCTGTGCCAGCTTCAAGCCTCGGGCACAGGATGGTGGATGATCTGAGTTGCCCCTAACCTCAGGCCGGAGCCTCTTCCCCTCTCACCCTGAAGTTCATTCCTTAGACTGGGAATCTAGCGTTTCCTCTCTCTCTCCATGTTGCCTTTCCAACCATCTCACCTGCCTGCTGGCTGTAATGGAAACCAACAACCCCACTGCCCCTCACCGCAGTTCTAACTCCTCTGAGTCTAGCAGCATTTCCAGCGCCCTCTGGAGACGCCCCCAACGCGTCCTACCTCCTTATTTTTGTTTTGTTTTGTTATTTTTTTTTAAAGTTGTGTTAATGGAGCCAGTCACCTCCCACCAACACTCCAGAGTCATTTTTTTCTTCTTTTTCCTTTCTGCCCTCCAGCGCTGTCAGTCAGGGCACGCCCGACCCCTTGCTGGAGGTCTGTTGCATGGCTGGGGTACCGGCTTCCCTATCACTGCCAGCTTCCTGTTCCATCACCCAAAGCCATGCTCGGAGACCTCAGCCTCCCCGACCCCTTCCTGCATTGCCAGATGATGTGCACACGCGCTCCTAGTGGGCGCTGGAGACCTCCGAGGAGGCCAAACCTTTGCTTCTCAAGCTCTGTCCCACTCACCATGTCCCCCCTGTGCCCTGGTCACGGTGACAGCCTGGTCTCAGGCCTGACACAGAGAGACTGTGTCCAGGCTCTTCCTCTGCGGGATGGAGGCTTCCATTCAGAACACCGGCAGGGCCAGGCCCGGGCACGCTAGCTGCCTAGCACGTGTGGGCTCTCCCGCTGGCCTGGGGTTGGGGCTGACCTGCTGTAGCCGTTGATGATCCTGCCGGACACCACCTTCCGGAAAGGTTCCCAGTGCTTAGCTTCTCCTTCCACGGGCGCACCCAGCAGGACGACGTCCTCGATGATCCCCTGGCAATCTGGCGAGAGACGGGGAGGCCGTCAGTGCCCTTGGCCCAGTGGGTCCTGGGAGGGACTCTCCGATGGTGGTGGAGGAGATGGGTGTCTCACACACACACGTGCACATGCACACTCAGGCACAGGTGTGCAAACACATGCACTCATATGCTCACGCACACCTGCAAACACACATTCATGCGTACACACGCAAGCACACACACATGTGCACATGCGCACACAGTAATGGGAGCTTCCACTTCCTGAGTTCCAGGCCCTGGGCCAAGCCCCTCGTGTGCCTGAGCTATTCCGGCAAAGCACTGTTATTTCCCTTTTAGCGTTAAGGAAAACCAGACATTTTCAAGATCACATGGCAAGTACATGACAAAGCCTGAGGCGGGACCCAGGTCTGTTCCCACCATTCACGAAGCTCACCGCTGGCCAGGGACTCGGATGGGACGTCTTCCTTTAGAAGGAACTGACCGGCCTGCCATCCTCACATCTGCCAGGGGGGAGACACCACAACTTCCCTTGGTGACAGTTCCTTGGAGCCAGGGCAGCATGGGGGGAAGGTGGGAGTGAAGAGGAGAGGGTGTGTGTGTGGGGGATGAGTCCCAGGGTGGGTGGGCCCCGGGGCAGGGAGTAGACTCACCAGCTGCACTGACTGCTTTGTTCGCGGCAAAATTATGCTCAGAGTCAAAAGTGGTCTTCGCCAATAACTTATTTAACACAAGTTCATTGCGGGGGTTATAATTTATAATAGTACTTACAAATTATAAGTCAATATAAGCCAATAGCACACAGGGTCACGTCTCTTAATAAGCCCATAAAGAGCATTCTGCAAAGCAATGACAGACTGACGGCACGACTGTTCCAGGCAAAGGGGAGAGGAAAGAAACGAAGCCCAAATCTCCCTGAGGTGTGACTTTCTACTCAACCGGCTGGTTCTTGGAAGAGTCGGCTGAGCCAACCAGGAGCTGACATCCGGCTGCCAGCACTCATTCCAAGTCCCTGGTGCGGGAGCGGATGCTTAGGGAACGACGGTGCCCCGCCAGCGGGCCAGGAGCAGCCCTGCCCACAGGCCTTCAGAGGGGCTGCTTAGCCTCGGCGGCAGCCAATGCCCTCGATTAGCCTTGGCAGACGCTCAGTATTTCAAGCTTCAGTGTCCACGATGCCACAGCCGCTCTTCCGTACTATCCATTCCATCAACACCGAGTAGCACAACGATTCTGACCACATCATCCCGACATGACCTCCCAGTGCAAGCAAATTACTCCTCAGATCAAAAACAGCTTCGCTTCAGTTATAAACATGTGGGTCTGACACCCTAACACAGCAACACACAGCACCGACCTAATGGGTCAGAGATATTTTAGGCTCGGGGCCGCTCCTGGACAACAGGGAGGAGCTCTTTTCTATCTTGCTGCAGTCTGGGAACCAACCGTTCACGGGGGTTGCAACTGACCACACTTTGCGAAGCACCGCTCTTGACCGATGAGGGGCCCCCACGCACCCCCGTTCTGTCACTCTCCATCACGTCACTCCGCTGGTTCTCCTTCGTGTCGTTTATCACTTGTTTATGTCTGTCTCCGCCTCTGACCGCCCGGTGCAATGAGGGCGAGTGCTCCAGCTGCCTGATCCACAGCTGCATGGCCTTGGCACAGTACCTGGCGTATACTTGGTGCTTCATTAAAATGTGTGTTAAAGACTGAATGAATGAACTGCCACCCTCTCAGGAAAGCCAGTAGCTGTATTTTGCGATTGCAAAGCCCTGGTTCAATTCCCAGTTCCCCACACGTGGCCTTTTCTCGTGATTCTGAGTTCCCACACGTCCCTGCAGGCTCAGTGACACTGCTGGGGAATGGGCCCAGGCGGGGGCAGCTCCACCCAGCTTTGCCGCTCTGTTGCTGAGTGACATCGGACAGCTGGCTTCCCCTCTCTGGGCTCCAGTTTCTAACCAGAGTCCAGCTAATTGTATTCTGTTTGGGCTTCCATGTCAGAGCTTGTCTGAGTGAAGGGTTCCAGGCTGAGAGAAGTTTGAGAACCCCTGCAGTACCAGGTTCTCTGAGTGCTCCTCTGGCTCTGACATTGCAAACTCCCAGGGCACAGAATGCTGATTTCACTCCTTTTGCTTCCGGGGAGGTGATCCTCCGGCAGAAGGGCGTAAGCCTTCAGTAAGCTGGCGGTTTGTGCTGAACAGAAGGCTGACTCAGACAACCCTTGATGTCAGGGCTATTTCAGGTGCTCACGTTGCAGCAAAGCTGCAGAGGACGAGATTTTATCCCAGCCCTTTCCCTGGGCAGATGAGGAGACCGAGTCTCAGAGGGGCTGGGGGCATGCCCAAGGCCACACAGGTAGTGGGAACAAAGCTGGGACCAGAACCCAGACTGCACAGAGAGCTGCCTGCTCCCCGGGGCCATGCTTTCTGCTGTTTGCAGTAATAACAGGAAGCACAGCGATTGCATGTGCATTACCATTGCTCCCACAGCCAAACGTTACTGACCCGGGGCCAAAGACTGCGCTCAGCAGCTCTCTCTGGGGGCCGCCCACTCAAGCCACCTGCTCTGCCCACAGAATCTCACAGAAGAGCTGGGGACCACTTTCCAGCCCTGGGTGTTGACACTTGGGAGGGTTGGGACCCCTTGTGGCCAGAAGCGGCAATGCAGGATTCCTGACTGAGCTACCCAGGGCAGCCGCTAGCATCCTGAAGTTGCCCGTGACCTTGAACTGAGACAAGTAGTTAAACCTCATTATAGACAGTCCAGGGCTCAGCCAGATCAAGTCAGCGCGGGCGGCGAGCTGGATACGCATTTACCCGTCTCTGAAGCTGGCTGGCAATGGTCTTACTAGACCTTTTCCTCTTTCATCCTCAGACTGTTGAGACACTCAGACACGCTCTTCTTAGGATTTAGAGTCGTTGCAAACCTACTCTTTGTGATGTTGCAAACGTGGGATAAACCATGTGACGGGCTCTCAGGAACACACAGGCGTTAGCTAAGGGAGGACAGCGAGAATCACTGTAGATACAGGTGGAGTTCCGTGGTCCGGGAGGGGAACCTCGGGCTAGGCAATAGCTGCTGGCCACTGTAGCGATGGAAGTGAAAAAATGTCAAAATTCATGGCTTGGTCCAAAACCTCATAAAAGCAGATTTCAGCCGTCCAGGTAAAAGGCAGAAGCTCAGGTACCACCGTTAGCATGACGCAGGCCCCCTCCATGGGCACAGACAATCCCTCCCGTGACGAGAATTCATGCAGACGCCTCCACTTTTCAAGACCAACAAAAGATACCAGAGTTAACATTTCATAAGAGCGAATGTGAGACTTCACCGCCGTTTTGCTGCAGGGACAATGTTTGCTGAAACGTGTTTAGATTTATTCCAATGGCCACCATCCACCTTGTGAATTTTTAAGGGATTAAGGAGAGTCCTGTAGCTCACTTTTATCCGTGAGAATTTGGATAAACCGTTCTATCTTGTCAAGTGCCCATGCTTTCAGCAGCTTACACTGGAACCCTTTTACCACCCGGCCCTTCTCAGCCTGGAATTGCCTTAGCTTTTCAAAAAAAATTAAGAGCTGAGAACACTGTCTTTGCAATAGCAAACTTCCATCTACTCTATAACCTTGGCTTTAAAAATTGTATATAAATTGAGTTTTTATAAAACTAAATATTTTCTAAAAAATATTTATTGATTTCAGAGAGGAAGGGAGAGAGAGGGAGATAGAAACATCAATGATGAGAGAGAATCATTGATTAGGTGCCGCCTGCACACCCCACTCTGGGGATTGAGCCCACAACCTGACCGGGAACCGAACAGTGATCTCCTGGTTCGTAAGTGGACATTCAACCACTGAGCCACACCAGCTGGGCAAACCGAAATATTCTTAAAATACACCAAACAGGGCCGGCTCTATCTAAAAGCCCAAGGAGTACCCTTCTGTACAGGGAAGGCCCCTCCGCCACTGGGAATAACCGCTCCTGGCTTGCCTTTGGCATTCTGTCTTTCCCATCTAGCAGGCTCTCTTAAAGCGAGGCAGGCCCACCCAGGTTTTTCCAACAGCCCACGCCACCCACTCCTGCATGCCTGTCACGTTGTCAATCATGAGATTCTCCTGGGCTGCAGAGACCAAAGGATCTCAAGTTTGAGAAGCGAGAGCGCCGGATTTTCTCCCTCCTGGCAGGGGGTCGGGTGTGCAGTGCGCGATAAGCAGCAAATGGAGGAGGAAATTATCTCCTGACGGCTGGTCCAGGAAACAGACCTTGAAGGAAATAAGAATTGCACCCAGCACAAACAAGATCCATTCCAACCTCCCTATCCCCCAACACACACACACACACACACACACACACACACACACACACACACACACACCATGATAAGCATATAGAGAGAAGCTGCCAGAAGGAGAGGGAGGGGGGCAGGTGGGAAGAGAGACAGAACTAAGGTAAACAGCGATGCTCTGCCCTTCTTCCCTTGCCCCCCACACGGGGAAGAATTGCTTAAAGAAGGTCATTTGGGTGGATTATAAGGATGCGGGATGAATTCTTTAGGGGGCGAGTAAGCCTTCATCTGCCCCTCGTGGTCCCCGTCTCTTTGATTTGGCCATGCCACGTGGTAAGGCTGGTACCAGCATCCTGGCACCCGGGAAATGAATCTGCACGCCTGAGCCCTCCTCGCTCCCACCCGGGGGACGAAAGCTGGGTGTGTCTGAGGACAAAACAACGGGTGGACGGATGCCACGGAGGGAACTAAGTCACATCAAGCGTGGTGTCAGCCGTCAGGAGGATGGAAGACCGCTGCCCGGTGACAGCCTGTCTGCATGTCAGCTGGCACTAGTGACGCTCGGCACAACTCTCAGCCAAGTGGGGGTGGAGGACTCAAGGGTCAGCATGTGGAAACGTATCCGTGTGAGCTTGTTGACAAACCCTTTGCCTTGCTTTTTTTTTGTTAGTTAGTTAGTTCGTGTTTTTCCTTAACACAAATACAGTGACTTGTCTTCCGTTCTGCTGAAGCAAAAGGTTCGACGGCTTTTGCCACCATGTCTGTCAAGGTGGCTGGCCGCAGAAACTCCCGCCCCTCGTTCCTCTGAGGGCAACTGATGGTGCCATTCTCGACCACTTCGTAGTATTTCAGGAGCCAGCTCAAGCTTCTTTCCCTGCTGCTTGCTCGTTGCGGCAGTGGTGTAGGACTTCTTCCTCTTCTCAGCACCTCCACGAAGTCTCAGCGCAAGATGAGGAGTGGATTCCTTCTGAATGTTGTGCTCAGACGAAGGATGCCCGTCTTCCAGTTGCTCGCCAGCAAAGATCAGGCTTTGCTGATCAGGAGGAATTCATTCCTTTGCCTGGATCCTGGTTTCTACATTTTCTATCGGATCCGAGGGTTCAACCTCGAGAATGATGGTCTTCCCCATGAGGGTTTTCATGAAAATCGTCTTGGCAGTGGTCCGATGCCAGCCCAATGCTGCCTGCTCGATGCCGTGGGAGCTGGGCCACAACGCACCTGCCCACATCCTCATCTGGAAAATGGCCCAGGAGTTCCTGTGAGAAAGGGAAGCCTTCCAGGGCTGTTGGGAAGGTTCCATGGGATGATTCCTAGAAACACCTGGCACAGCAGGTACCTGATAAATATCAGCTCTTTCCCTTCTTTGAACTTCTGGTGCCTCGTAAATGTGAGCCAGAGGATGTAAGTGGTTGGCACAGACATTTCTCAGGAAGCAGAAGCAGCTGCTCAGTCTTGCACAAGCCCTCGATGGACGGCAGTCAGTAGACTCGTCCCAGCCAGCACATGTCCCAAAGCCACCTAGTGCTGGGCTTGGAAGAGCCCCTTCTGTATAGTGTGTGCCCCCTGAAAGTCACCACAAGGGGGCGCTGTGGCGACCACAAAAACTCCAGGTGTCTATACGGCCAGGTATGGGAGCTTCCTGGAATGCCATTCCTGTTAGAGGGGCTGGAGTGCCCTGCCAAGGGGTGGGCTGACCACATCCCAGATCCCCCACGGCTCCCTGGGGCCTCTGAGATGAGCCATGAGCCGGGACTGAACCCGGCTGTCCCTGCCTTTAACTAGCTGTGCAGCCTGGGCAAGCGGGGTAACCACTCAGCTATAACAGGAAAGGGTCTCCCCGGGGCAGGGTGGAGACCCCTGGTGTGGGAGTCCAGGCCCACCCTCAGCTCTGTGGTGTACGGGCTGTGTGATGGAGAACAGATCCCCCGAGAGCTGAGCCTGCTCTCCTGAGAACCAGGGACGAGCGCCCCTCTCTCCCTGGCTGGCTGTGACGATAGATGCAGCCACGATACGCGAAGGGCCCGACATGAAAGGCACTCAAGGAGCTGGCTTCGCTTGGTGCAGTTCGACAAACCCCGTTATAGGGGATCCACTGGGGGCTGGAGTCCCCAGACTTAGGGAAGTGGGGCATGAAAGGAAAGGACTCAGTGGGTAGGTGCGGCGGCTGCAGGACAGGGTAAGGAAGGGAGGTCCCCTTCTATCTGGAATCCTAGGTGGGGATGAAGCCTGGCTGACCTCTGCCCCCTCTGTGCTCTGCACAGATCCAGGCACATAGTAGGTGCTCAGCAGAAGTCGGCTGCTGATGGATAAGTAAATATATCAAGTGAATGTTAAAACTGAAGACTCAAGTCAGAGCCTGCGTCCGGCTCTGCTTTTTGTCTGACCGATTGAGCCCCTACGTTCAGAGAACCCTGTCCATACCCCCAACCTTCCTTCTCCCAACTTCCTGGCAGAAACCTTGGCGCAGGTGGGCTGCCTTCCCAGACCATTTACCTTCCTGCCTCTGGGTCTTTGCTCTCGCCAAGCCTGACCTCGAAGGCCTCCTGTCTCCCTCACAGCCTCTCAAGGTTACTAGTTCTTCAAGGCCTACCACTCCCCCTCCGCCCCCCCCAGCCGCCCAAACTTCCCCTGCCATCTGGGGGACAGGCTTAGTGCCTGGGTCCTTGGGATGAAGGCCCTTGGACAAGTCACCTCACCTCTCTGGGCTTCTGATTCTCCATCCAGACAAATGGCAAATACAACACCTGCTCCCAGGCGTAACAAGGCCCACACCTTCCAAGGTGCCGGGAAGAAGATCAAGAGGGAGTCTGTCCCTCTCCGGCACATAGTAGGTTCTCAATAAACATCAGCTCCCCCCACCCCCCGTTGGAACAACGGTTCCTCATTTTAGAGACGAGCAGCCGTTCTCCATGCATTTCTGCAGGGGAATGAGGCAGATGGACTAATCCCACCTCCCATTGCTCTCTGAGCCGGAGGTCCAGGTTCAACGAGTCCAGCGAAGCCTCGCTCTCTAGTAACGGCTGAATTGCAAAATGTAACATCACCCAAATGAAAATGCAACTTGGGACCAGCTGCCTCATTCATAGTCTCCCAAAGTGCCCCCCAAAGCTGGGGAGACCTGATCTCTAAGCTCAGTTTCCGAGGAAGCCCCTGCTACAAGCCTCCTGACAACCAGGCAGCTTCTTGGAGAGATTACTCCCCACCAGGACATTCCTCTCCCTGCTCCAGGTCTGCAAGCCCAGCCCTGACCTTGCTGGCCAGCCACAGGCAGAGATGTCGGAGGCTCTGGTGGCTGAGTAAGCCTGAACATGAGCGCTCAGCTCCTAAAAGAGGGTGCAGCTCTCCAGCAGAGTAAGTCAGGTTGAAATGCTACCTGTGCAGCTGGCACCTCTGTGCGCCCTCATGGACCTTCTGTTTTGCTTTGATTGCTAGGAAGCTACTAGCTAAATGCTCAGCTCAATTACAGCAACGGGGTAACCACAGGAGAAAATACCTTAATAATCCTAACAGTGACAAGAATAGTGCCTACACTGAGTCAGCCATTCTGCTAAGTGCCTTACATATACTATCCCACTTAATCCTCCTCTGAAGAAATATTGCTAGACCCATTTCACAGGCGAGGAGACTGAGGCCTAGGGACTAAGCATGCGCTTGTTTGTTCAGCTTGTAAGTAGCGGAGCTGGAATTCAGATCCAGGCCCTGCTCCCCGGTATCTGAGCCCCTCAACTGGTTTATGTGTCCCATTCAGATTTGTCTTTTTTTCTGGTTGTGATGTTTTATATGTATCTACAAGTTGTTGCTTTTGTGGCTATATTTCTTGAGAAGTCCTGCCAATCCTTTGAGGAAGGAGATGTGGCTTTGTATAAATGAATGAATGAATGAGTGGAGGTGTGAGTAAATGTGAACAAATGACAGAGGAAATCAAGAATAATGAAAAATATACTACAGACTTAAAAGGTCAGAGTTTACACAGGGACATCCTGTCCTGGGGTGGCAGGGACAAGGCCCTCAAAACTGAGGCCCCGCCATTAAAACACCAAGTGTGGTTTATGCACTGACCCCAGGCAGGAGCGTTTCTATCTTCTCTTCTGCACAACAGGCCTGGCAATTCTGTAAAATACTAGTTTTGACAATACCGGCTCAGCAGGCTTCATGCTCATGGACATCCTACATACAAGGAAACCTCAGTCTCCATCACAGAACGCCATGAACAGAGATGGTTAATCAACATGTAAATTAATGAGACTTGAGGGTTTTCTTCCCCTTTGGAAACCCCCCAGGAATGCTCCTTCTCTGCAGATAGTCCAGATTCTTCAGTTATTATAGACCAAGTCTCACGCAGGACTTGCTTGTGCAAAATTCTGGAGGAGGGACAGGCCAGGAGGGAAGGGAACAGCATGGTCACAGGAGAGGGGTCTGTCCATGAGTCTGGGATAGTCATCAGTAGAGAAGTGTCCCTGGACACCATTCCTTCTGGATCCCTGTGCTCACCACCCAAACTCTGGCACGTACTGTGTCCCCAGGCACATGGGCAGTGAGCACGGACATCTGCTCCATCTGCCGAGTGCTGATTACGGGTGGGCTGAAAAGAACCAGCATTCAGTGCGTGCATTTGCATAATGCGGCTCTGATCGGTTCTGGCTGCAAAACGGATAAACTCACGTTTCTGAAAAGCCTACGACCAGACCTGGGGACGCGCTGGCCACTGCAGCCCGCGGTGCTCCATCAGGGTGCCAGCCACCTCCCTGGCCAACACCAAGGGCGTCTGCATCCCCGAGAGGAAGCAGGGCCCTGAAAGGCAGCTGGCATGATCCCTGGCCTAGCTTCTTGGAAACACCGCATTCCCTTAGATGAAAGCAGCGAGCGAGTGCTAAATTCTGCCAACTGCTTCCTCCCCTGGGAGCACAGCCGACTAAAGAGGGTCCTGCTTTAGGCGAGCTCGGATGGGGTGTCACAGCCTTGGACGAGTCCATCTGGGTAAAGTAACGGAGAGAGGAAGAAAGGGAGCCCCAGTTCAGGGAGGGTCCCCCATGTGCCGAGCACTGTGTGGTCACTTCCGCTATCCTGATGGGCCAGCTGTGCGGTCCCCCTCACGTACATCATTGTGCCAAGTCCCTTACCAGGTCCTGGAGACACAGGGAAGGAATGAACACTGCCCCTACCCTCAGCCTCTCCAGTGGTAAAACAGGAGTATCAGTACCCACATCTGAGGGCTCTTCGTACCTCAAAGGAGGGCAAATATGAACGTGCTTAGTGTGCACAGTGCCTGGCACACTATGGTGAGTGTTCAGTAAGTATTAAAGTCCCAGAACACTGGCGAGAGGCCTCAGTATCCCCTTTTACTAACTAGCCTGAGCCACAGAGGTGACGTGACGTGACCTGCCTAAGGGCACCCAGACAGTAACTAGCAGAGCCTGGACTTGAAC
>PVJC01050678.1:0-11748 GCA_004026665.1 Murina feae | reverse complement strand
GTATAGAGAATATAATCAATAATATTGTAATAACTATGTATGGTGCCAGGTGGGTACTAGAAATATTATGGAGAACACTTTGCAAAATATATGATTGTCTAACTACTATGCT
The DNA here is from genome assembly GCA_004026665.1 of Murina feae. Taxonomy (NCBI): domain Eukaryota; kingdom Metazoa; phylum Chordata; class Mammalia; order Chiroptera; family Vespertilionidae; genus Murina; species Murina feae. Next base: position 11,636 of record PVJC01050678.1, on the reverse strand, counting down.
GTGTACCTGGTAGTAATACAAAATAATATTGAATGTAAACTGTCATTGAAAAATAAAATTTAAAAATAAAATAAATATTGGTTTCAATAGTCATTCTCATTCTTTAAAAATTTTAAAAACTTGTATTTTATGTCAATGAGGAGATACTACTTAGGCAAGTTGTGCTGTTTTAGGGTAGCAGCCTTCAAACTATACACACACACACACACACACACACACACTCACACACCATATATATATATATATATATATATATATATATATATATATATATATATATACTGAATGGCCAGATTATTATGACCACCCCATCAGTACTTCATTGGGCCACCCTTTGCCTTCAATACTCCACGGGATGTTGAAAGGTGATGAGAGGAATCTGACACCATGCCTGATGAATAACACTGTCCAGTTCTGTGAGATTTGATGGTTGTGGAACCAGCTGCCTGATGGCTCTTTTAACTTCGTTTCACAAATGCTCAATTGGATTGAGATCTGGTGATTGTGGGGGCCACCTAAGCAAGGTAAAGTCTCCCTCATGTTCTTGAAACCACTCCTGCACAATACGAGCACCGTGGCATGGCACATTGTCTTGTTGGAAGAAGCCATCTCCACTGAGATACACAATCAACATGATAGGATGAACTTGATCAGCAACGATACTTAGGTATGTTGTGCTATTCAGACGTTGTTCCACATGAATTAATGGGCCCAAGTCATGCCAGGAAAACATTCCCCAAACCATAACAATGTCCCCTACCAGCTTGAAGGGTTGTATTCATCCATGTGGGGTGCATCTTTCATGCTGTTTCCGCCAAATTCTCACTCTGCCATCTGCATGATGCAATTGGAAACGTGATTCATTGAACCACATGACTTTTTTCCAATGCTTGACTGTCCAATCCTTGTGTTCCTGTGCGAATTGGAGACATTTTATCTTGGTAACTGCAGACAGCAAAGGTGCTCGAACAGGCTTTTGGCTGTTCTGTTGATACTCACTCCATGGCTCCGAGCGCCAACAATCATCCCACGTTCAAAGGCTGTTAAATCGCATTGTTTACCCATATCTTCAGAAAAAATATCACTTCTGTTGTGGTAAACAACCTGTTTCCCTATTTATAATGGTCTGGCCCCCTAGCAACTTTAGCACGAAATTATAGCTAATTTGCCTACAAACGTCGGGTGGACATAATAATCAGGCCACTCATGTTCAAATATATGACGTTCAAAGACTGTTAAATCACATTGTTTACCCATAACTTCAGAAAAAAATCACTTCTACTGTCGTGGTAAACAACCTGCTTCCCTATTTATAATGTCCAGATTACAAACATCAGGTGGTCATAATAATCTGGCCACTCAGTGTGTGTGTGTGTGTGTGTGTGTGTGTAGACCTATCTGTCTATCTATCTATCTATCTATCTATCTATCTATCTATCTATCTATAGGAAGACTTTTCAAGAGCTATGAAGACCAAGGAGAGTTTTAAAGGATCAGGATTTTGGGCATTCAGTTTCCCTTTGCACTCCTTAAACTATTCTGCAAAAATAATGTCTGGACAGAGGCCCAGGAGGGCAAAAGAGGAGGCTCCTCTTGAGCTCCCGTCCTCCCGTGGATGCACTGGTAGCACAGCCACACTTGGAGCAATTCCCTCTGAAAGAGATCCAGAAACTAGCCAAGCAACTCCCACACATCAGACAAATAAGAAAATACCCACATCAAAACAGGTAAGAAAAGCTGAGACACACTGTCTCCATAAACCTCACCTCCAGTACTGCACCATATAACGAGGAGGGAACCTTCTCCCTGAGGAGTGAAGGGTCTGGACCCTATACTTAGTGCCCCAACTTTAAAGACTCCCACTCAGTTGGCCACCAAAACACCCAACTCTGTAAGTCAATGGGCCTTGCTTCCAAGAGACCCACAAGATCATAGCAAACAAACATAATATCAATAAATGGTGATGGAAAAATGGGACAGTGACATGCAAAAAGAATGAAAAGGGATTCCTATCTTATGCTTACACAAAAACAACTCAAAGTGGATTAAAGACTTGAATGTAAGAGCTGAAGCTGTAAAACTCCTAGAAGAAAACAAGGGGAGGGAGGAGTAAGTTCTTTGATATTGGTTTTGACAGTGATTTTTTTGGATTTTACACCAAAATCAAAGGCAATAAAAGAAAGTGTAAACAAGTGGGACTACATTAAACTAAAATGTTTTTACACTGCAAAGGAAACCATCAACAAAAAGAAAAGATAACCTTTGGAATGGGAGGAGATATTTGCTAACCACATAACCAGTAAACGTTTACTATGCAAAATACGCCAGGAACACTAGCAAAAAGGGAAATGACCCAATTTAAAAATAGGCAAAGGATCTGACTAGACATTTTCCCAAGGACATACAGATGGCCCAACGGGTACATAAAAAGGTGCTCAGCATCACTAATCAGCACAGACATAAGTCAAATCAAAACCACAATGGGATATTACCTCACACATGTTAGAATGGCTATTCTCTAAAAGACAAGAAATGTGTATTTCTAAGGATGGGAATGTAAATTAGTGCAGTCATTATACAAAACAGTAAGGAGGTTCATCAAAAAATGAAAAATAGACCTACCACATGATCTAGCAATCCCACTTCTGAGGATATATCTAAAGGAAATGAAATCACTATCTTGAAGAGATATCTGTACTCCCATATTCATTGCAGCTTTAATCACAATAGACAAAGTGTGGAAACAACTTAAATGTCTGTCACTAGGTGAATGGATCAGAAAAATGTGGCATGCACACACACACATGCACACACACACTGGATTATTATTCAGCCTTAAAAAAAATAAGGAAATCTTATCATTTACAACAACATGGATGAACCTGCAGGGCATTATGCTAAGTGAAATAAGCCAGACAGAAAAAGACAAATACTGCATGGTACCACTTATTTGGGGAATCTAAAAAAAAAAGCCAAACTCATAGAAACAGAGAGTAGAGAAAGTGGTTTCCAGTGACTGGGGGTTGAGGGAAATAGAGAGAGGTTGATAAAAGAATACAAACTTTCAGTTATAGGATGAATAAGGTCTGCGGATCTAATGTATAACATGGTGACTATAGATGACAACTTTGTAGTGCATAATTGAAATTTGCTAGGAGAATAAAACTTACATGTTCTCACCATCTTTCTCCATCAAAAAAATAAATATGTGAGGTGATGAATGTATTCATTAATTTGATGGGACAAATTCTTTCACAATGTATACTTATATCAAATTATCATGTTATACACTTTATTTTATAATTTTGTCAATTATCTATACTAATGAAAGCCTAGGTGGTCTTCGCACCTTCACGCAATGCCCTCATATCATCCCAAGATGGCCACCACAGGATGGTCACCCTCATGTCATAAGATGGCTGCCACAAGATTACCATCACAAGATGGTCACTACAATATTGCCACCACAATATTGCCACCACAATATGACTGCCACAAGATGGCCAGCAGGGGAGAGCAGTTATGGGCAATCAGGCTGGCAGGGGAGGGCAGTTGCGGGCGAACAGGCCAGCAGGGGAGCAGTTAGGCGTCAATCAGGCAAGCAGGGAGGTGACCAGTTAGGAGCCAGCAATCCTAGATTGTGAGAGGGATGTCTGACTACCAGTTTAGGCCTGATCCCTACAAGATCGGGCCTAAACTGGCAATCAGACATCTTGCATGGGGTCCCGGATTGGAGTGGGTGCAGGCTGGGCTGAGGGACACTCCCCCCTCCCCCACCCCATGCATGAATTTCATGCACTGGGCCTCTAGTATATTAATAAAGCTAAAAAAATAATTTAAAAAAACCGAATCTGCCTAAAGATAAAAAATTTCCACCTCTTCTTTCACGCATCTCTTCCCCATTATGTCAGATTTTGAAGGAGAAAGGCCCCTTCTTACCCTAATCTTTCTATAGTGTATTACCTTTTGGTAGAAAAACCCTGTAATCCACAGAGATAATTAGAAACACAACCTGATTATTGGTATTGTGTTGAGAAAGGAGTTACATTAATGAATGAGTAACAATTCCATCTGCAATTAGATGGTTTTCTATTTCACTTTCAAAGATCTACAATCAAGTTCTCAACTGAGAGAATATTAAAGGCAAATTTGTTGCTAGGTTTCCCCATGATTTTTGCCATATGATTCTGAGAGTACAAAGAATTGCGGGCATTGCTGTAACAAAATTCCTATTTCTACCTACTTATTTACAAGAACAAATTTTGCTCAACATTTACATTAATAATAAAGCACAAAAAGATAGGGGAATAAAACTGAGGTTAAACCCTACTCAATTTAGCCATAAATAATAAGTAATTATGCTAAATTGATACCTGACCTAATTTTAGCAAAATTATTACATACTTGACCTAATTTTAACCAAACCTGCCAATTCTATCCAGCTCATTAAGAGATACATTAAAACAAAATTAGATTTTTCTTATTAAATATATTTCCTTATAAAATGTATTCATGTTATTTTCATCAATAATGCTGATAATGATTGAAATGATAATCCAGGATAATTATTAAACACAGCTTTATGGTCACCCAAAAATTTTAAATGTAATTTCAGTGGATATGCTTTTTGTTATAATAATTAAGGTAATTGACAAAAGACTTTCAAGAATAAAAATATGTCCTATTAGGATGGAATTCTTTGGTATAAGCAGAATAAAAATATGAGTTCAAAGAGAGAAAAAGGAAAGATTCAAAATCTCTGATTATTAAAAACAGGTTGTTCAGCCCTAGCTAGTTTGGCTCAGTGGATAGAACATCAGCCTGTGGACTGAAGTGTCACGGGTTCAATTCCAGTCAAGGGCATATGCCTAGTTGTGGGCTCAATCCTCAGTAAGGAGCATACAAGAGGCAGCTGATCAATGATTCTCTCTTTTCATTGATGTTTCTATCTCTTCCTCTCTGAAATCAATAAAAGTATTATTTATTTATTTATTTATTTATTTTTCAGCACAAATGTTTTAATTCTCTAAAATGAAAACTTTAAAAAAGAGTTATCTATAGTTCAAAGCTCATTTCTATGAGGTGTCACATCCCTCACCTTTTTATGAGATATAAAATTAAGAAAGGATACATCCAGAAGGTACCTAAACATTTCAGCTAACAGTTAAGATAAAGTTAAGGGTGTTTTCACACAGAAATCCAAAGAGGACAAGGAGAATGAAACAAGTTCCACAGGGTCATCCAAATCCTGGTAAAGGAACTAGAGTGGAAGCCCAAGTTGGTGAGCAAGTGGGAGAAGGAAAGAAAACATGGTTCAACATGTCATCACATAGGGAAACCCAGTACAAATGCTGGCTTTGGCATTATCTAGGTAGCCCCTATTTTTTGTCACAGGCGACTCTATTAAGTCCTGTTGTTGTAAAACCAGTCCAAATCCTATCAAGTTAAAAAGAAGTCCCTCAATGACTTGTTGGGTGTAGGCGGTAACCCATGTTCTCTCACACCAAGAGGTATCAGTTCTGGCAAGAGGTTCCGGTGCTGTTGATAAGATGCCTTAGGCTAGGCACCTCCCAGTGATGATCTGCTGGCTGAGATACAAGGTGGGAAGAGAGAAGGCCTCTTAATCAACTTCTTGGCCTTGAAGAAGCGGCGAAGGTAGAAGACCTGCCAAGTGAGTGTTCTGTCCAACGAGACAGAACAGTGAAAAGAGGCTGAAGTACAGGACCCGAGTGTTTGTTGACTCATTGGTATCACGCATCTCCTCTCGGCTTCTTCATGTAGGCAAAATCATTAACGATAGTTTCTGACATGTCTTCTACGCGTCGTGGCTCTACCTCTAAAGGTCTGAGCTTCTCAGCTTTTGCAATCTCTTTATAATTTTTCGCCTCCACTCCATGTTTCCTGTCTAGGGTCAAGAGTTGGTCAGATAGCCCTGGCCAGTTTGGCTCAGTGGATAGAATATTGATCTGCAGACTGAAGGGTCCCGGGTTTGATTCTGGTCAAGGGCATGTACATTGGTTGCAGGCACATCCCTGGTGGAGGTGTGCAGGAGGCAGCTGATCGATGTGTCTAACTCTCTATCCCTCTCCCTTCCTCTCTGTAAAATATCAATAAAATGTATTTTTTAAAAAAGAGTTGATCAGGTAACCACCCTGTTCCCTTGCTCTCAAAACACACTTCGAACATGTCAGTCTTCAGTGGTAAAGGCATTTTTCCTTTGGTTGCATCCTCCTTGGAGTACAGAATATGGCCAGCAGAATCTGTGACCTTGAGGTGGGTGCGCAGGCCACCAGCCCACCCCAGATTGGTCGGTGATCTCTATGCACCCGTCACCAGTAGGTCCGTGTGAATCTCCTCGTGGAGGCACTTGTGGGGGTTGATGGGCAGATGGAAGGAGATGGTGAGAAGCGAATTGGGGCCGAGCAGGTAAAAGCAGCAATGCTAACTCGCAAAGGGCCATGCTGGGCTTTAGGCCAGACAAACGAGACATGGTGCCAGAGACTGTTCAATAAAAATATATTTTAAAAAATAAAATAAAAATACATTAACAACAGCCTGTTCATAGATTTAAAAAATAGATGACATTATATTGAGATTCAGTATGATATATTTGAAAAGGCTGTAATATGTTTAATGACAATATTTACAGTACACTGGAAGTTACATCCTTTGCAACCATTTTAACTTGGCATGAAAAGCCTTACATGTCAGCTTAATAATGTGCACAAGGATACAGAGTCTTACAAGATTCTTTTGAAAGTATTTGCAAGTAATAAGTTTAAAGACCACTATTTTAGGAAACCTGGTTAGAGATCAGTTTGTAGAAGGGACTAGAATGGAAAAGAATGAGGAGAATTTGGGCAGGGCAACAGTGAGGAGACAATTGATTTTTTCCAGATATAAGGAATTTGAAATATATTAAGTTCACAGTCATGGAAATGAATGGAAACAGACTGGAAAGCAAATGCTATTAAGAAATGAGAATTGTTAGTGTCAGTCCCTGCTTCATTTCATATTAAGTTTTGAATACTGACAAAACAGAATTTCCTAATCCTGATTTGGTCTTTTCCTTCCTTCCTTCCTTCCTTCCTTCCTTCCTTCCTTCCTTCCTTCCTTCCTTCCTTCCTTCCTTCCTTCCTTCCTTCCTTCCTTCCTTCCTTCCCCTATTTTTCAATAGTTTGCTAAGTGCTTGGACTTCTGAAACATTTAACATCAATCAGGTCTCTGGCCTCTGATAGCTTCCTGTCTAGTAGAGGAATTTACAGGTGAGTATGATGCTGAGAGAGATATCATCATATGTGGCCCACATTATTCCACCTCCCTCCCCTTGTAACATGCTAGAGAGCTGGAGCTTCCATTCCCAGACTTCCTCAGATTCCACATGTGGCCCAGTCTCTCTGGCAAGGCAGACATATGAATGTCATATTTTGGAAGATAGAGGTGGCACTTCTGCTGTTCCCACCAGCAAGCAGAGATGTGGAGGCTCTGGTTTTTCTCTGCCAATGTAGCAGAGGCCCCGCTTGTTCTGGTTGGTTCTCTCTTTGGTGAACTGGGGTCTTTCTTGCCCTGTCCTGATGAAGGCTGTTCATGAATATATCTAAATGGTGGCTTCAGAGTATTGAACCTTTATACACTGTTTACGTCCTCTGTTTTTCTGCCTCTACTAATATGTTCCATCCACTTGCCTTGGAATCCATGACTGCCTCTTGTGCCCTATGAACAGGCTGCCTTCTCAGTGTGTCTTTTCTCAGTTGTGTCACTTCCTTTAGCGTAGTCTGTTTAGTTGGCCTAAGAAGTTCCCTGGAAAGCTAAATTAAAATGCAACCCCCCCCCCCCACACACACACACACATCCCTGATTCAGTAGTCTGAGATGTGGCTGGAAGTCTGCATTTTTAACAAATGTAACAGGTCATTCTGATCCATGGGCCTTGAAGTGCACCTTGACAATTCTCTGATGTCAGTGGTTAGGACAGAGTAGGCCCTTGCTTTTTCATTGTTCGCTGTACTGTGGAGGATGAGAAAAGAGGAAAGTGAAAGGTAGCACTAGGTTGAAAGTTTGGCTGACTAGGACTGTAATTGTAGCACTTGTTCAAAAAGGGAAATTAATAAGGTAAACCAATTTGTGAAGGAAATAATGAATATTATCTGAGATATGTTGGTTCTTCCCAAAAAAGATGATATATTGTTGGCAGCTTGTAATGGATTAATGGCTCGGCCCTGGAGGTTGGTTATTAGGATGGGTTCTCTGTTGAGTGCACTTTAGAGAATTACTACTGTAGCTAAATTATTTCTTTAATGTGGTGCGACCAGGATTGTCTTAAAGATGACATTGGCATCATTCCCAATATGACATGGAGTCAAATATATTTTGTATTAGAGGAAGAGTGAGAAGAATCATGGTAGAGTAATCAGTACTATAGGTTGCCTAAGAGATGCCCAAGTCCCAGCTCTTTCCCTAGATCTCTCCTTCCCATCTCCCTTAATCCTTTCTTCCCTTTTCTCCAGCCCAGTGGTAAATATATATTAGTTGTGTAAACTGTGGAAGGAAAATTATGTAAGATAAATGTAAGAGAAGAGAATAAAAACTAAATTTACAAGTATTATTACACGTTTCAGTTGGCCACAAACTAGGTAGGGTAAAATAATGCTGTTTCTGAGCTGTCACACACGTCTTTGTGTAAAGGAGAACTCTGGACTCCTATTCCAATATATTGTAAAAGATCTGTTTCTTCTCCAGGACTTAAAGCCATTGTTTCAGAGAGGTTTTCAAGATCTTTTTTCAAGTGAAATCTTATGCAGAAATAATATTTCAGGAATGTACTGTACTTGATTGAGTTCAAATATATACCAGTTATTTTTTCTAAAGCTGTCCAAATTCATGAGAAGAATGTATGTATTTTTATGAAGATAAAAATTTAAAGCCAAGGTATGTGAACAAGGGTAATATGTGGGTAAACAAATTTCTTTCCAAATTTATATTGATGAAGTCCTGACTTATTCAGAAAAGTGGTTACAAATGGAATTCTTTTAACATGTTTTGCAATCTTAGAATACTGTAAATAAACAGATATGGTACAAGAACGCTAATTCTGAAATCTACTATATAATGACTTAACTTTGTCAGTGGGTCAGTCATAAATATTTATTGAACACTTAATAAGGTCTAGATACTGAAATTATGTTAGAGGAAACAGACACCTGAAATTTATAGCCTAGTAGAATAGGTAGTCACTAAACAAATAATTGTAAATAATTGTAAGAGCATAAATTACGAATCAAAAGAAGTTCTAAGTATGCTGGGAATATATGACAGGGGATCTAGCTTGTATAAACGTGGTCAAACATGTTTTTCCTAAGGAAATAGTATTTAAATTGAGACATGAAAGGCGAACAGGCAAAAGGAAGGGCAAAATAAAAAAAGTATTCCAGGTAGATGGGCCACGATGTGCAAAGACCCAAGGAGCAGCCAGCTATTTTCCAGTGTGGCAGAAAGTGACACTGAATAGCAGGCTGACCAGGAGGGTGTTGGGGAGGCAGTGTACACACTGAGGCATCAAGTGTCTAACGAAGAAGGGACAAGGGATCAGTATATGTTGGGGTGGGGTTGGAGCCCATCAGTTAATATTTCCTATATCATCCTGACATATGTATATTAAATATTTGAGCCTTATTTAAAATATAATGGAAAGCCACTGAAGGATTTTAAATAGAAACCTCAGTTGATGATATCCTTCTAGCTGGGTATAGAGAATGATTTGAAGGACGTGGGACTGATCTAGAGGGAAAACTGCTAGAAAGATACTGCAATAGTCTAGGCAAGAGGTGATGGTAGTCTGTACATGGATGCTAGCAGTGGAGATAAAATAATATGGGCAGCTTATAGAGAACTGTCTTAGTCTGCTCAGATACCATAATAAAATATGTAATAAAGACTGGGTGACTTAAAAAGCAGATGTTTATTTTTTCACAGTGTGGAGGCTGGGAGTCTCAGATACAGGTCCATTTGGGTTGGTTTTTGGTCAGAGCTCTCTTCCTGGCTTGCAGATGGCCATATTACATGGCAGGTCTTCCTCCTTCATCTTCCTCCTCCGCCTCCTCTTCCTCCTTCTCCTCCTCTTCTTCTTCTCCTCCTCTTCCTCCTCCTCCTCCTCCTCTTCCTCCTTCTCTTCTTCTTGTTCTCCTTCTCCTTCTCCTTCTCCTTCTCCTTCTCCTTCTCCTTCTCCTTCTCCTTCTCCTTCTCCTTCTCCTTCTCCTTCTCCTTCCTTCTCCTCCTCCTTCTTCTTCTCCAACCTATGACTTCATTTAACTTTAATTGCCTCCCCTATCTCCAGATACAATCACAGTGGGGATTAGTGCAACATGTGAATTTTAGGGAACACAATTTAGTATGTAGCAATATCTTATATGTTTAGGAAATAGTGCTCCATTGGATGTAGGAATGAGGTGGAAGAGGGTAGAGAAGTCAAGGATGACACTTAAGTTTGTGGCATGAGTAGAAATGATAATTGCCATTTTTGGAGACTGAGATTACTGGAGGTAGAGAATATTTGGAGGAGAAATATCTGAACCTAGAGTTAAATGTGTTTATTTTGAAATATCTATGAAATATAAAAAAAGGAAATGTGGAATTCAGAAAAGACCCATTTCTTGGGTACAGAAAGTAGATTTAGGACTCATTTGCCTAGACATGCTGTTAAGCCATTGGAGTAGGTGAGAATCCCGAGGGCAGTGGTTCTTAAATGTAAATGTACATCAGAATCACTTGGGTAGCTTGTTAAACAGATTGCTTGGTCCCACCCCAGAATTTCTGATAACACTGTACTTTCAGAGGCCTATGAATGTTTTAAGGCTTTTAAAATATAGTGGTAAATTACTTTCCAGAGAGCTCAGAGCAATTTATGTAGTATAGAAAGGTCATCTCGCTGATCCTTTTATTGCATTGAATATTGTAATTTTTTAATGTTAGAGGCAAAAAAGTGAACTCATTGCAATTTTGCACAGCTTTGGTTAGTAGTGTGATGGTGAACATTTTAAAATGCTACTTGCACGTCTTTTGGTTTTTGGTTAAAAGCACTTTCTGTTTTTCCATATTTATATTTTAACACATTTATTCTTTGGCCCCTTCAATACACCATTGCATTTTATGATCAGCATATTTGGGAGATAATTTGCAGTGATAAAATGTGAATCGTCATAATTAGGCAAGTCTTTAATATTCACCTTTGTGAATATGAAGAAAATCCTACTACTTTTCCAAGATGAGTAATATAAAAGTGTGGCCTATATAGTGCTAGAGACAATTTCCATGTATATGTAGGGTAAGTAAAACCAATCTTTGTCATTCTGATTGACCTTAAGGGGGCAGAGGCCCAGAAATTCTTTCTCTTTTTCTAAATGTAGAACACACTTGACCGACTCTGGTAAACTGGCCATGACCTAATGTTCCATCTTACACAATGCTATTGCATGTGAAAGCCAGCCCAAATGCTTAGCTACAGAGCAGTGAAACTGCTGATGACAAAACCAGATCCTGCTGGGAGCTCAGCTGTCTTGACTCTGTGGTCTTTTAGTCAAAACTAGGTTACTTTTCTGACAGCCTCTTTCAGTCAACAATGTTAGATGACTTGAAATTAT
>PVJC01050677.1:0-11734 GCA_004026665.1 Murina feae | reverse complement strand
TGAGGTGGGCTGAGGTAACGAAACCTCCTCTGCTTCACCTCGCAGCGCAGCGTCTATAATGAGACTTTGTTACTCTTAGTAAGGCAGGCCAGGCTGCTGTTCCCTTCAGCTCCTGAGGATTCTATGATTGTTACATTATTGAAACATGTTTCGGAGCCTGCCCGCCAAGGGCCGAAAACAGTATCGCTTTCGCTCCTGCGGCAGCGGACGCTGCCTAAACGTTTACTCAGGTCCGTGAGTGGCGGCCGCCATGTTGGCTGGGCTAATTTGCATACAGCCGCTCTGATTGGCTGGTGGGCGTGGCTTACCCTGTCTAGGAGAAACGGTTAATTTTACTATTTCGCTTTTATTAGTTTAGATAGAGTTGTTTTCATTTTCAAATGTGGACTGCTGTGCCCTAAAGATGAATGGGAAATCCTTTACATTTTAAATAGGTTTCAATGTAGTTATTTTTTATTTTAATTTGTTTTACTGTGAATGGACTTTCGCTATATGTGGATTTAAATCACAAAACTTGCCAAGTGCTTACTATAGGCCTATGAGGAAATTTGGTATCTCACTTCTCATACTGGAGGCTTTCATTTTTCTTGTATTTTCAACCTGGTGGATGAGAATATGCTATCCTCTTAAAGTCCTATCATCTATTTTAAAAGCAAATATAATTTACAGAGAAAAATTACCTTTGAGCATTGTAAGCTTCAGTTTTACAGAGCCATCCCTTGCCCATAACGTAGTATCGTCGGTCAGTCCAACTGATGCTGTCTTTGAAACATCAGAAATGATGAGCAGATGAAAGGTGTGAAATGTAACTTTAAAATGAGAGTCATACCTGGTTACCTAGTTCACTGGAAGGGGAGGGTAAGGGCTCTTACATTTCTGGTTCATGGACATGTTATCTATGCTGAAGCTCGAGTTGGTGTTTAGTTTTGATAGTGGGCTAAGAAATGCAAAACACAGCCCCAAATCCGTGACTCCCTGCTTTTGTTTTTTCCTCAGTGGAGTTATGTATAACTTAGTATACAGAAAAAAAATGCTGTAGCTGTTAAAAGAAATATCTGTATTTTGAGACATTCTCTTACTCAGACTTGCTTTTGGCATGATATACTCACTATTCTTTCCTATGAGTTTGGCTTATTTTTGTTTTAGAATATAACCATAATATTGATCCATAGAGTTGAAATTCTTTGAATAAGAATTACAGTCTTTATAATTCATGTGATTCAAATGCCTTGATGGAACAGAATAATTGAAATATGTTCATTCACACTATCTAATTATGAAGCTAAAAACAACCCTGTCATGTTCCTGCCTATTTGGGACTAGAGGTACTGTTTTCTTAGTACAGAATGATAGAAAAGTAAATTGCTCAAAGCTGAGGGAAGGCTCGTTAAGAAAAAGAAAATCAGTTGCTGATAACTTGGTATAATGGAAGGAACACTGGCTTTGGGGCCAGACCAACTTGGATTTCACTCGTACCTATATGATCTTTCTGAGACTTAATTGTGTTATCTTTAAAATGGGTAAGATTTTTCTGAGGAAGTAATAATGTAAAGACCCTAACACAATATATGTGTAGTATTGATAGGACAAAAGGGTCTCCTTTTTGAGAACCTTTTATGGCCAACTACAAAGCTTTAGGCGACAGTCCCTCAAGGCTGCTCTCGTTCCTGACACCAACTGCAAGCTTAGGAATTCCCAAAACCGTATCATTTACTTGGACTTACAGAACTTACTGAATGCTATTATAATCAGAGCTATAGTTTGTATCAGGGAAAGGATTTAATTAAAATTAGCTAAGGGTACACAATGTGGCGATCAAGGAAGTACCAAATGTGGAGTTTCTGTTTTCCTCCCCCGCCCCTGGAATCAAGACATACTAGTCTCCTGGCATCACTGTGATGCAGTGTACACACTGAGTGAATGTCTGTGGGCTTAGTATCATGTGAGAGGTCTGCAGGCTTTTCTTTTGGAAACATTTAGTCACTTTCAGTTTCTAGCCATTGTAAAATAATTTGGCCCTGAGAAAGTTCTTTTTGGCTTTCTTCCTTATTTCGGGGGGGAGGGGGGGGTGGATCTTTTAGATAGTTGATGTTTCTAGTAAATGACCATTACCTAAATAAGAGATAGCACTGTGTAAATTTTTTCTTTCTTTTCTGTGTACATATTTTAGTTACTTATTTACTAGAGTAGACTGTCTTGAGGTTGTTATGTATAAAATTAAGGAAAAAGTCTCTGGAGAGTAAAGTACCAGAAGGAAGGAAGAACACTCGGAATAAAAATGCCTAAATAAATAAATGAATAAATAAAAGCTTTTTTAAAATTACATCTGACAGCAAAAATTAAGTATTTGTTAAAACATTTATAATTTTATAGAAGAACCATTGTTTAATGAAACAACTTACAAGGACTACATTGGATTGGGATAGTTGTAAACTTTTCTCCTGAGTCTCAACCAACTCTAGCCAAGTAATTTTAGACATTCAAGAAGTTGTAGTGAGGTCTGATGTTGGACAGAATGTACTTCACCCTTAACTTGCTATATCATAATTTTAAATTATAATTATGAGCAGTAATTTTGATGCAATAATATTTTCTGCCTTCCTAGAGACAAATGGAATCAAATTGGAATTTTGTAGAAGAATTGCTGAAAAGGTCCATCAGTGTTCAGGTATATACTCAGTTAAAGTGAAACGATTTGTGGGCTTTGCTAAATTTTTATGTTACATAATTTATTGGTAAGAACCAAGCAAACTTAACTTATTTATTATTTAAATAACGTACTTAGTTTACTTACTAATAACCTGTGATAGAAATAATAAATCTTTATCAATGAAGTGTCAACATATAATAGTTCCTATTAATGACTATCCTTTGAAGTATTTTTAGTTTTAACATTGAGTTGCCAGTTAAAGGACAAAGATAATTATCCTAGTTGGTGACTTTGACACAATGTATTCAAAAAAAGTAGTAGATGCTTCAGAACTCTAAGCCGTTCCTCGACTGTATAATATTAAATCTAGGAGACATGATGAGGGAGATAGTCAGTGGCATTGGAAATTCCACTCTGTTCTCATCACAGCAGGAAGGGGACTTGCCTTGCTGAGCAATTTGTCTTACAGGCCTGAATCATACTCTAGCTGATAAGGTCCTCGTTTTTGAGCCTTCATTTCATACCTTATCATTTTTTTTCTGCAGAGCTGTTAATGTAGTGCTTCATGGCCCACAGGTCAGATTTGACCTCCTTTTAAAATAGTTTTAAATGTGCTGTTCAGCACATCTTTAAACATATTGTATTGTAGTTCTGTACAGTTTTGTCATATAAATTATTTATGTAAGAGTTTAAGGAAAATTTTTAGTAAAGAGTTTTTTAAATTTGGGAAGTAGATACTTTTCTGTTAAAAATAAAGATTGTTAAAACTTGAAGAGAAATAAAAAGGAAATATGGTAGTAAAAGATTGCTATATACATAGCACTCACACAACACACAGACATATGCACACACATTTATTTTATAGCCATATCTTTGAGAATCATTTTAATAGCTTGACATTTTGTTTTCCTTATTATCCCTTTTTAAAAAAATATATATATTTTATTGATTTTTTTTACAGAGAGGAAGGAAGAAGGATAGAGAGTCAGAAACATCAATAAGAGAGAAACACCAATCAGCTGCCTCCTGCACAACCCCTACTGGGTATGTGCCTGCAACCAAGGTACATGCCCTTGACCAGAATCGAACCTGGGACCCTTCAGTCTGCAGGCCGATGCTCTA
Organism: Murina feae; assembly: GCA_004026665.1. Classification (NCBI taxonomy): domain Eukaryota; kingdom Metazoa; phylum Chordata; class Mammalia; order Chiroptera; family Vespertilionidae; genus Murina; species Murina feae. The sequence continues at coordinate 7,962 of PVJC01050677.1, read as the reverse complement.
TCCACTGAGCCAAACCAGTTAGGGCTCCCTTTTATCTTTTAACTCTTAATATTTTTAGGTGTACATATTAAGTGCATTTAGTTATAAATTTTCTAAGTATGAGCTAAGATTTTTAGGTTAGAAATCCAAAGACCTTTATATACTATCAGAAACAAAAGAGCTATTATCCCAATTATTATAAAAGTTTTTGTTTATATTTATTTTTTCTATGTCATTTTAATTGGCTTTATTCATTGTTTTTAAGAATACAATGACTTAGTAACTCAAAGTTTCTTGCATGTATTTTTTTACTTCAAGAATATAAGGAATCACTAAAAATGGTCATTGTTATTTACAAAAGCTGTTAATCCAATCTTAATGCCTTAGCATAGCTTAGGAACTGCATAAGCTTACTTTCAGCTCTAACTGTATTCCTTAAAAGGCTGTATAGGTTCCTATGGATAAAGATCCATATACCTATCATGGTCAGGGACAGCAGGAGAATTTATCATTTCTTTTCCATAGAAAAGTTCTTTCTCCTGCTGTACTTCCTAAAGTTAAAATACATGTACTCTGCCAATCGTCTGGTTTTTAAATGAGCAATTCTTAGCCTGGCCAAGGTGACTCGGTGATTGAGCATTGACCTATGAACCAGGTCACGGTTCCATTGCAGGTTAGGATGCATGCCCAGGTTATAAGCTCGATCCCCAGTAGGGGTGTGGAGGAGGCAGCCCATTAAAGATTCTCTCTCATCATTTATGTTTCTCTCTCTCTCCCTCTCCCTTCCTTTCTGAAGCCAGTTAAAAAAAAATTTTTTTAAAGACCAATTCTTACATTCTTATAAAGAATTTGACCTAGCCTGGCTGATGTGGCTCAATGGTTGAGCATCAACTCATAAACCAAGTGAAAAGGAGTTTGATTCCCTGTCAGGGCACATGCCCAGGCTGCAGGTTTGATCTCCAGTAGGGGGCATGCAGAAGGAAGCCAATCGATGTTTCTCATCAATGTTTCTCTCCTCCCTTCCTCTCTCTTTAAAAATCAATAAGAACATTTTTTTAAAAAAGAATTTCACCTAGTACTTAAGTATTATCTTAAGATTTGTGTACATTTTAATTATTAAACCATTTTTGTTACATCTTCTGGTTTGGGTTTCTTTGCCAGTCTCTGGGTTTCCTACACCATTCAATCATGAAACATCTATTGTAATCTTCTAGTCTATAATAATAAAAGGGTAATATGCTAATTAGACCAGACTTTCTTCCGGATGTAGCTGGGGCCAGAGAGAAGCTGACCAGATCCCAGGTGCACTGCAGTGGCCTGAGGAAGGAAGCAGGGGTCCCGGTGCCAGAGCAAAGCCGGTGCCTGCAGCCAGGGGAAGGAAAGCCTACTCTACACGAATTTTCATGCATCGGGCCTCTAGTTTTTAAGTAACTGAGTTAAAAAATCAAACTGAGTTATATAATTTCCATTAAACTGAATATATTAATAGTCTTTAAAGCATTTTTGGACATATACCTTGCTGACGGACTTTCTGGTCTGAAGATAAACGTGGGTATGATTTGGTGTTATGTATTCATATTCTTTTTAGAAGCAGGTTCCTTAATGCACTGTCATGTGATAATAATATTCATGTTGCTATAGTCCATTTACTTCTTCACAATTTAAGTTTATTTTTTTTAGGATGGTATCCTAGAAGAGCAATTACGAATGTATCTTCACTGTTGTTTGACACTTTGTGATTTCTGGGAGCCAAACATTACAATTGTCACCATTCTATGGGAATACTATAGTAAGAACCTGGTGAGTAAATATGAATTTGTACCAGGAATTTGAAGAATTTGTTGATGATATTTGAGGGCTATTTTTATGGCTTAATTGTGAATAGTTATAGATTTTTTTTAAAAAGTTAATTTTTCAAAGTAGATAAGAATATCTCAAGAATAATTTTATCTTTCACAAACGTATCTAGAGCATTATCCTAAGGGAACAGAGCATTTGGTATCTTTTCTCTTAAGAGTGCCAGTAAGCAAAGTAGCTGAAATTATACCAGAAAGATGGTTTTTTTTAAAACTTTATTTATAAGTATTTTTTAATAACTGGATTGCTTGCAATACATTGAACAATTAACGCTGTCCTGACTAAGATGCAGTCTTGACATTTGAGTTACCTATACGCTTTTTGGACAGATATGTGGTGGGCAAAATTGATAATACTGTGGAACTCCAGAAAAGGGAGTATCTGATCCAGTGTATGGACTTTTGGAAGACTTTATGAAGTCGTAATTGTAAACTTAGCCTAGGGAATGAGTGGCATTTTCCAAATATAAAGCATCAAGGCAAAAAGAAAATATGAACAAATGTATAGAGACATGAAAAAAAATATCTGTTTATACCAGGTTTAAGAGTTCTGAGTGCTGGGTCTGAGATGACCGGAGAGGGACAGGAAATAAGGACAGAAGGTAGTCAGGGGCTAGAGTATGAAGATAACATCCAGTTGAATTGTGCTTTGTTTGGGAGATAGTAGAGAGCAAGAATATGGCATACTAAGTATGTGTTTGAGTGTTTTTCTGAAAAATGGTGTAAATGAATTGGGTGCAGATAAGTTAGTAGTCCAGTGTAGTAGTGTATGCAAATAATGCCATAAGAGACCTCTAATACAGATAATTGATTTAGAAAGGAGAGGATAAATTTTGAAGATAAAAATTTGAAAGATAAACAGAGGATTTAATTACTTGTAGTGTGGGGAGAGAAGATTTGGAATTTTTTGTTTTCTGGATAAATAAATAGTGAACCCCTCACTCAAGGCAGAAAATGGAAATGGAATATTTAAAAGTAAATTACAACTTTGGTTTGTATATAATGAGAAAAAAATACCTTAATAAAAATGAGAAAAAAGTACCTTTATCTGAAGCATGATGAATGATTGAATCTAGTTCTGAGGCAGAATGTGTAAAAGGTGAGTATAGGTTAGTATTTTGTCATAACTGAAAGGAAAAGGTATCAAAGTAAACGGGAGTCGTGTCAAAAGCACACAGGAGCCAGCTTGAAGTAGCTCTCATTGCCCAATGCTGGGTAAATTTGGGCATAAGAAAGAAATATGACTGTTATGGCTTAAAACATCAATTATGTTTAAACCCTTGAGTTTACGATGCTTTAGAAACATTCTGGAGAAGAAAAAAAAAAGAAACCCTCATTCTGAAAACCGTAAATAAAAGAAAGCCATATATATATGTAATTTTTTATTGATTTTAGAGTTGAAGGGAGAAGGATAGAGAGGTAGAAACATCAATAATGAGGGAATCATTCATCGCTGCCTCCTACACACCCTGCACTGGGGATTGAACCATGCCCTTGACTAGAATAGAACCCCAGGACCCTCCATTCCCCAGGCTAATGCTGTATCTACTGAGCCAGACCAGCCAGGGCTAAACTATATTTTCAAGTAACCAAATTCCTGATGAGCTAATTCAGAAGGAGTGATAGAATTAATAAATCACTATTTTGTCCATCTGATGAAATAGAACATCTGGGCAGTGGTCATCAATGGCTGCTCAAACTCTTAATTAAAGAGCTGGTGGGAACCACTAAAGTGGACAGATTAGGCTGTCAGTATGCTCAGTCTTTGCATCAACAAGAATAGTCAGAACTTAGATGCCTTTTTACTAACTGCAATAGGAAGTATCCACTATTGCCAGTGAAAAATCCTTAAAAACATTCAATGTGATATAATCAGCCTTCTAGATTCATGGGAAAGTTAGGGGATAAAAAAAATACAATAAATGACACTAGGGAGATACAAGTGGCTAAGTTCAGAATATAGGAAGTTCTACACGGTAAATGATTGGATATAAAATAAATGGTATGACCAAAAATGGGGAAACTTACAGAATAAAAGAGCTTTACATCAACCAAATGCAATGTATGGATCCTGTTTGAATCTAACTTGGACAAACCAAGTGTTAAAAAGACATTTTGGGGCATAATACAGGAATTTGAATATCCCTTCATATTCTGTGCTTTCATGGAATTTTTATTTTGGGGGAATATGTGGCTGTGTAATTTTTGTGATTAAGGTGAGTCAGACGTTTACTGAGCTAATTGGGATTTGCAGCTTTCCATTTTGGTTTACTCAAACACTTAATTCATGTTTTCTTTTTTGGCTTTTAGAATAGTTCTTTCAGTATTTCTTGGCTTCCTTTGAAAGGCCTTACAAATATTATTAAGTCACCCTTGTCTATGCTAGAAATGGTGAAGACCTGCTGTTGTGATAAACAAGATTACGACCTTTGTAAATCCAGAAGTAGTTACACCATTTTCCTTTGTATTTTGGCAAAAGTTGTTAAGAAAGCCATGAAGAACAATAGTCCTCATCCTTGGAAACAAGTCAAAGGAAGGTGTGTGTACCATATTTTTCTTTATCATGTTCACTTATATCTTTGGGGAAGTGTTACTGTTTGTATTTTTAAAGTTAATTTATGATTGGAGGTCTTTATGGTTTATACACTTAAAATGTATTTCTTAATGTAGGACAGGAAAATACAGAGCAGTTTGAGCATGCCAATCTAATCTAATAAAAGAGAAACATACAAATTGGTGTCACTCTGCTACAACCCAAGGCACGCCCACCAGCCAGTCAGAGTGACTATGCAAATTAACCCAACCAAGATGGCTGCCAGCAGCCACGGAGCAGGAGCAAGCAGGAGGCTTGGTTGCCCTGGCAATGGAGGAAGCCATGCTTCCTGCCTACTCTGGCGGGTTGTGACCTCCACTCAAGGCACCAAAGTTTCAATTATAGAAGATAAATAAACCCCAGATACCTGCATCCAGCCAGCCTCTCTGGGAGCTTGGGTCGCTAGGGGCCATGGCCAGCCTGCAAACAGTCATTAGCCTCTCACCCAGGATGGCCCCACCCTCATGGGGTGACAGTCCCCACTGGGGAGCTTGGCCAGCCTGAGAACGGCCATCAGCCCCTCACTCAGGCTGGCCAGGCACCCCAGCAGGATCCCCCTCTCTGAAGGGGCTGTGGCCATCCGGCAATTAGCCACCAGCCCCTCACCCACTGAGGCTGGCCAGGTATCACAGGAGTGACCCCCACCCTGAAGGAGTTGTGGCCAACCTGCAAACAGCCATCAGCCACTCGCCCAGGGTGTTCAGGTACCCCAGCAGGACCTGCCCTCCCTGAAAGAGATGTGGCCAGTCTGAAAATGGCTCTCAGCCCCTCACCCAGGCTGGCCAGGCACCCAAGTAGTACCCCCACCATGATCTTGGACACCCTTCAGGGCAAACCAACTGGCCCTCACCCGTGCACCAGGCCTCTATCCTATATAATAAAAGGGCAATATGCAATTTGACCATAACATCAGAACAACTGGGAATGATTGGTCACTATAACACACACTGACCACCAGGGGCAGACACTCAATGCAGGAGCTGCCCCTTGGTCAATGTGCTTTCACAGGGAGAGCTCTGCTCAGCACAGCAGTGGTGGCGGGAGCCTCTCCCAACTTCTCAGCAGCGCTAGGGATGTCCAACTGCAGTTTAGAGTGCTCCCCACTGGCAAGTGGACATCCCCCGAGGGCTCCCAGGCTGCCAGAGGGATGTCTGAATGCCAGCTTAGACCCAATCCCCCAGGGAGCTGGCTGGACATATCCTGAGGGCTCCCAAACTGTGAGAGGGCACAGGCTGCACCGGGCTGAGGGACCCCTCGACCCCCCCCCACCCCCGCCCCCGAGTGCACCAATTTTTGTGCTCCAGGCCTCTAGTTTTTTATAGTGAGGAACAAAATAATGACATCTATAACTTGTGGAGGATTTTACTTTCTTATTTATCTCATCAGTCCTAAAAATTGAAATTTCATATTCTAAATGTAAGGATATTAGAGAACTTTTGTTTTTGTTTTTTCTTACCAGAATTAATTATAATGTTATTATATAGATTATTGCTTCTATTTTATTAAAAATGCATTGCATACAGAAATAAAAACCATCTCCAAATGGTATATTGCAAGTAATAGTTTCAATCTGTACATTCTGTGTTCTTTTGTGTCCCAGAACCCTTCATTTTTTAATAAAAACTAACCAGAGCATAGTAGGACAAATTAATGTTTTCTTTTGGGGAGTGTGCCCATTTTTAATTGCTGCTGTGGTAAAATAAACTTTTGGTCACATTTCGTGTACTCTTTTTTTAGAGTTTTGTTTGTGGCATGGGTATGATTTTTATCTTCCCATGTTTTATTTCCTTTGCCTCCTAGCCCTTTTTTGGGCTTTACTTGTGCACACACTGCCATCTACCACTTTCTCACCTTGTAGGGTAGGAGTTCTCACAACAGAATGCTTCAAGGTATGGATTTCTCAAAAGTCACTAAATGATTTTCACAATGAATGATTCTTGCAAGGTTATAGTGATGTAGTTTGGATTTTTTATTTAGATTATAGTTTTTTAATGGTAGCTTCTTTGTTAAACCACTAGTAATTATGTAGCTTGAATAGCAGTTTTTCCCTTTGTTGTGTTTGTTAGTTTGTTTTTGAACCTTAATTCATTTTATAGAATACTTTAGAGGCCTGGTGCACAAAATCTGTGTGTGCATGGGCCTGGCCAGTGATCAAGGTCGATCTGTGGGACAATCGCCAGGGTGATCAGGGGGGAAACTCTACCCACACCAACCTTGGTTGGCCTGGCACCAGCTGCTTGCTGGCCCTGCCCCCCACCATTGCTGCTGATCGGGGCTTGTGGGCTAGGGCCAGCTCCTGAGTTGAGCATCTGCCCCCGGCTGGTCAGTGTGCAGCATAGCAACTGGTCATTCCACTGTTCAGTTTGCATAGTAGGGTTTTATATAGATAGAAAATTCTCAGGAAGTTATTGCTAAAAGGAATCATTGGAATCCATTCAATAACAATTCTCTTTAAGAAACTAGAGGCCTGGTGCACGAATTTGTGTACTGGTAGGGTCCATCCAGCCCACCCGATGGGGGACCAATCAGCAGCAGGCTGGATGGGGTGAGGGGCCGTGGGTGGTTTGCTGGCTGGCTCTGCATTCCTGTCGTTCCACTGTTTGGTCAATTTTCATGTTACCCTTTTATTATATAAGAATAGGATATTGTGTACCAAAAGCCCTATAGTTGATGTTATGGAAGTTTAAAGTTAATTAAACTGATTTTTACTTTCAGGAATTTTATTAGTTCTATTATTTACAAACTAGAAGCCCAGTGCATGAAATTCGTGCACTGATATGGTCCCTAGCAGCTGCTGGCTGCAACTGGGAACTCCCTCCCTTCCCCCAGCTGGACCTGGCCCCTGGTCAAATTCTTGAACAACTCCCAGTTGAGGGGATAATTTGCATATTATACTTTTATTGTATAGGATACACATTTAATCACTCTTGAACATAATCATTTCTATCTTGACTTTACTAATTATAGAAGCTACAAAACTTAACAGTTTGTAAGTAGTATTCAACATGAATGACTTTCATTTCTAATCCCTTAATTGTTGAAAGAAAAGCGTATCAGCTATTAAAATTCTATTACGTAGTATTGACAAAATATTTTTAAATGGCTAGTCTTAGACAAACAGGAACAATTTCTCTTTGTGAGTAGGTAAAAATAATTGTTCTAGCACTTCGAATTATCATAAGGTATCCTATATAATGAAGAGCTAATATGCAAATGGTCATAATGCCATCATGCCATAATGGCTCAGGCACTCAAACCTGGGGAGAGAGGATTGGGGACCACCAGGCTGCAGCCCAGCAGAGGGACAAGCCGCTCGCCTTCACATTGTGGCTGCCTATGACCAGGCTGACAGGGGGGCTTAGTGAGGGACAACCAAACAACTGAACCGCAGGCTATGTGAGAAGACCAGGATGGTGGTGGGGCCATGAGGGGCCACCAGGCCTGCAGGGGGGATAGTTGGAGGCCACCAGATCGGCGGGGGGTGAGGGGGCACAGGGATGACCAGGCTGGCAGAGGGGGCAGTTGCGGGCAATT
>PVJC01050676.1:0-11733 GCA_004026665.1 Murina feae | reverse complement strand
AAGGTACATCCAAGAGTCTTCTTCTAGGAATCTCATCTGCTGAGATAAAGCACCAGTGCATAAGCCCTGGTCAGAACCCAGGATGCTACTGCAGGCTCCCCTTCCACAATAGGAAAACCTGCTAACAACCTGCATTTTTAAGACAAGGTGGCATCTATACTAATAAAAAGGTAATATGCTAATTAGACTGAACATCTTCTAGATGACCTTCCGGACATCCTTCCGGAAAAAGCCATGGTGGCAGGGCTGAGGCAGTTACAGGTTATCAGGCAGGCAGAGAGCAGTTAGGGGGATCAGGCCAGCAGGGGAGAGAAGTTAGGGGGATCAGGCCAACAGGCAGGTGAGTGGTTAGGAGCCAGAAGCCCCGAGGGTTCCCCGATTGGAGAGGGTGTAGACCAGGCTGAGGGAACCCCCTGAGTGCACAAATTTTTGTGCACCGGGCCCCTAGTTGTAGCATAAAGATGCATTTTGATTTCTTTAAAAAGCAAACAAACCAAACAACAACAACAACAACAACAAAACAGTGATTAGGTAAATATGTATCTGTGCAGTTTAAAATTTAGTACCAAATATTTCAATGTGCCTGGGTGGTGGAACCATGGAGGAAATTTTCCCTTCAGTCTACTTCCATATGTTTTCCAAATGTTCTTTAATGAGCATGTGTGTGTTTTTATAATGGAAAAATAAATTTTATTGTAAATAATATTTTATGGTTCTGGACAATACCTTCTTGATACTAGCCTTGCTTTATTTTAAATATATTTTTATTGATTTCAGAGAGGAAGGGAGAGGGAGACGGAGAGAGAAACATCAATGATGAGAGAGAATCATTGATCAGCTGCCACTTGCACACCCCACACTGGGGATCAAGCCCACTACCTGGGCATATGCCCTGACCAGGAATCGATCTGTGACCTCCTGGTTCATAGGTCAATGCTCAGCCAGAGTCATGCCAGCCAGGTATATGACTGAATTTGAACAGCAGAAGAATATACCACAAAGTCAAACTAGAAGCATCTTGAAGAGGAAAGGACCTTAGCCAGAATATTGTCACAAAGAGCATTGCCTGGCAGGTCCCAGGAGATTTCCAGACAAGGTCTTTGCTGGGTGCAGGGTAGAGGTGGGGGGCAAGGCCTGGGGAACTAGGTAGTGAAGAGGGTAGGGAGGACAGAAGGAGTCTGACAGTGCAGAGATATCGGACCAAAATATCATTTACTTTTTAATTTGAGAGTGTAAATATATTTTAAAGCAAATGTCCCCGTCGGTATACATCCAAATGGATGTGGTCACCTGAAGCAATGCTTCTGAAACTTCAATTTGTAAACATGAAGATCCTGAATCAGTAGGTCTGGGGTGGGTAGAGCCCAGGCTTGCAAGTGATGCTGATGCTATTGGTCCACAGATCACACTTTGAGAAGCAAAGGTGTAGAATGGCCACACCCTTACTCTCTAACATCATTAGAGCTCCTCTTAAAAATTCCTAGTGAGAACCATGTCATTGGGCACACTGGAAAGTTCTTTTTTTTTTTCTATTAGATATAGACCTCCTTATGGGTAAGGAGGTCTGTATATAATGGCTTGGTGAATTTTACTGTGCTCCAAAGAATCATGTTCTCTCAAAGAACAAAGATTTGCTGCCATCAAGAGTATTCCAGCCCTGACCTGTTTAGCTCAGTGGATAGAGCATTGGCCTACAGACTGAAGGGTCCCAGGTTCGATTCCGGTCAAGGGCATGTACCTTGGTTGCGGGCACATCCCCAGTAGTGGGTGTGCAGGAGGCAGCTGATCGATGTTTCTCTCTCATCAATGTTTCTAACTCTCTATCCCTCTCCCTTCCTCTCTGTAAAAAATCAATAAAATAGAAATTTTTTTAAAAAAGAGTAATCCAACTGCTATGTTTCAGCCTCAGAATGTAATCATAACAATGGAATTTCAAAAACATTTCAAGAGGCAGTAATATCATTCACAAAAGTACATATTTTTACATAAACAATCATCATTCGGATTTTTAAGTTGGGAGTGTTTTCAAAACACAAATAGTCTAACTTTGTGGTCACTTCCTACACAGTATGTAGTCCCTTGGCATGCCCCTGTCAGTGTTCCTCCAGTTTTGAATTTCAGGTTAGGACACTTGCCTAAAACCCAAAAGCCAAGGGATCGCATAACAGTTTTTGAGAACCACAAATTTGGTTGCAGGAGTGGAAGATTTAACTGCACCAGAAAGCAATAAAGCCACCTAATTCCCTAAATTTTCAGCCACAGAAAACATGGAAAGATGGTTTGCTCATTTTAGCAGAGTTTTCAACCACACAACCCTAACTCTTTTCAAGTTTAATGACTGGTTTGCCCCTGCCAAGATAAACATGGCCTCCTGCATCCTGTATGTGCCAAGGAATGTTTCCAGGCATGCTACATTTCAAACTGCACCTAGAATCTACTAAGTATAGGGCTTGGTCCTATACAATTTTCAAGCTCATGAGATAGTATAGGCTGTTTGAGGAAAAATACAAAAGCTGATAGGCAAGGGTTCAGAATGCCTACAGACTTTCCAATGTATTTCATTCTTTTGTATAGGAATATGTTTTTATCATCATATATTCTCCCTGGAAACCTTATTCTCACCAAGAGTTAACATAATTCAATCCTAACACCTTTCAAATCTTGGAAGAAAATCTCTTTTCCTTCATATTATTTTCTAAATCTAATAGAAAGGTGGAGTTAAAATTCTATCCCACCAGAGTCACTGGATTGGAAAGGAAGAATATCATTTAAAGGTGCATTTATAAAAACTAATTTGTATTTTGTGAGTTAAATTTTGTGATTCATTCAGGCAAACATTGACAGAAATCAAATGGCAAGAAATTCCAGCATGGTTTTGATCACGGTGTAATTCTTTCCTTGCAAAATAAATGAAAGTATCTGCCTATGAATTCATAAACACTCATTTTGCTAAATGTAATGCATAAAAACAATATTTGCCCAGTGCAACTGAATCCTCCAGCCACTCGGAAGCCACTCTATACCCACTTCACATCCTGGACTACGCACTGAGTACTCGCGTGTATTTATTTATTTAGCCTCCTAAAGAAAAGGCTCCCACTATTTGCATACTTAATAGAAACTAAGGATGCACCATCTACCAACACAAGCAAACAGCCCTCCACCTGCATCCTGATCAGTCTGACAGAATAAAGCACAAAGACACTTCACTGCATTCACCCAGCTCCCTGGCCTCCAGTGCCCCCACTTACCTAGAAAGAGGATGGTGCCCAGCACCAGGGTGCTACCAATGAACACCACCAAGGCGATCCGAGTGCCTTTGTTGGCCAATTTCCCAGTCTCCATGCTGCTCCCCGTTTCTGCTTCCATCGGGAGGGGATGTGGAGCACAGGCAAGAAGAGAGTCGCCGTTTGTGGTCTGTTGGCCAGTCTCAAGAGTCTGGTAGGTGTTGACATCCAAAGTTCTCTTGCTCTTCTACTGATGGACAGCTGAAAAAGGTCCTATCAGGAAAGAGCCCCTCACCAGCCCTTCTCAAACAGTTCTCCACACAAATGAAGTAAAAGGAACCCAAAATATTGGTTGCCTCGGCTCTCCCCCTGACCAGACAAAATAAACAGTGGTTGCTGTATCTTGGTGTGCTCCCCCCAGCTAAAGTCCCTCTCAACCAATTGTTTGGCAGGCTCCTCTCTCAGGCGTTCCGGGTGTACATGTTTTACTATGTTGCTGAACAGATGTTTTAGCTATTTAAATGTATAGTCACTTGGGGAGGGGAAAAAAAAAACAATTGTCTTTATCAAAACTGGATTCTTGTCAGACTCCCCCTGATCATGACAAGTTAGGTGGCAAGGATTCTCCAGACCCACTTCAAGATTGCAACAGATCACGTAGTTCTTTTCCCAATAGTCATTCTGCTCGCCTGAATTATCTTCATCAAAGATATGCTGTCAGTGAGCAAGTCCGTTTTTAAAGCCTTCTAAGAGTTCCTGGGATATCCTGGAGCATTTTATTTTCGGAACTCTGTGTATGACCACATGTGCCAAAAATCAGAGTCGTATTCCAGTGCAATGCAAAGTAGCAATTAAGACAACCTACAGAGGCTGATGGTTTGGACCGGAACATTTTTTTTAAAGAGGAAGGAAAAGCACATCCTCTGTGTAGTGCTAAGAATTGTACAAATGACAGGTAAGTTTTCAAATTGAGTGTATTATGGTAAAAAAAAATTTCCTGCATGGTTTGATAAAAAGTGTCCCCCATGTAATTTTACTCTAGTCCCACGGAGGCAGTCACTGGTTACTATGTTTTTGTGTGTGTTTTTAAAATATATTTTTATTGATTTCAGAGAGGGAGAGGGTGAGAGAGATAGAAACATCAATAATGAGAGAGAATCATCGATCGGCTGCCTCCTGCACACCCCCAACTGGGGATCAAGCCTGCAACCCAGGCATATGCCCTTGACTGGAATCGAACCCGTGACCCTTCAGTCCACAGGCTGATGTTCCATCCACTGAGCCAAACCAGCTAGGGTGGTTACTATGTTTTTATGTTTACATAAAGCACCCATTTCAGCGGATTTCCCAGGATGACTTCAAAGGCAATTGGTTTCACTGGAAAGACTAATTAATGACAGGATCTTTGGTTTCTTTGATTATGCTAACGCTATGAAAATCTGCTTTCTTCATGGGAAAAGGCAACCAATATTCCAATGCTATTGAAATGATATGCATTTTATGATCTGATTATGGAGGTGGGAAAAATAGGCCTACAGTGAGTATAAAAAACACAATTTATTCTTGTAGTACTCATTTATTAGTGTACTATTTATTAACAATAACCTACTTTTGCCCACCCCTGTATATAGATATCTTTTATTCATTTTTAAATATATATTTATTGTTGCTAGTATTACAGTTATCTCCCATTTCCCCCTCTTCCCCCTTCCTCCCAACCTATACCCCCCAACAAGTTCCCTGCTACAGCTACAGCCTCTACAGTTCTTTGCCCATAACCGCAAAGGGAGAAATAAGAGCAATAAAAATTACCCAAGTTAGACCTAGCTACGTACTCTTAAAAAGCAGCTTCCGGAACCTCAGATGCTAGTAGCTGGAGGTGGGGGATCTCAGCCTCCTCCTTCTAAATGCTCAAATGATAATGACACTTTACATAGGCATAGCACTTTCATATCCCATTTTAACCTCAGGGAAAACCCATATACTTGATAACAAAGGTATATTTATGTTTAGTTAGCAAATGAGAACACTGAGACCCAAAGACCAGCCTCAGATGGCATAGGAGAACCAGAAAATGGAAACACACTTAGGAGGATCACTGCCATACACATTCTCCAAATCTCCTCACATATTTTGGGTCCAGACTGACATGCAATGGTGGCCATGCGAAGCCAGCTGGAGTAGCCTTTATCCTCCTTAGCCTGGCAATTCCCCCACAGGTGAGGGCCATTGAGGCTTACCCTGAAGTACGCCCATCTATTATTTAGCAGCATGTATTCATTCCCAAATATTCAACTGCTGAATGAAAAACCAAAAACAAAAAATACTTTAAATAATTGTAATAGAAAAGTTATGATGCATTCCAACCCAAACTAAGATATGCAAATGCAGACAGAAAAATGTATTAATTGAATAACGAAAACACCTCTATAAAAGTAATTAACAGCCCAGCTGGCATGGCTCTGTGGTTGAGCATTGACCTATGAACCAGGAGATCACAATTCGATTGCCAGTCAGGGCATATGCCAGGATTACGGGTTCAATCCCCAATGGGGGTAGGGGGAACAGAAGGCAGCCAATCAATGATTCTCACTCATCATTGATGTTTCTATCTCTCTCTCCCCCTTCCTCTCTGAAATTAAAAAATATATATTTAAAACTAATTAACAGCTTCCAGGATTTTGAAAATAGTTTGTTTGTATAATGTAATATAATGAAGTTTTGTAGGGCTATTTTTTACTCACCAAAGGAATAAAGGAAGACTTCAGAATAAGTGGAAATTGGTAAAGGATACAGGTGAATCATCTATATATATAAAAGCTAAGCGACCTGAATGACCGGAATGACTGGTCACTATAAAGTGCACTGCAGCAGGCCAACTGGCCTGATTGGGGGTGGGGTTGGCTGACCAACCTCCCACAGCCCCTACCACGGCCGGCCCAGCCCTGATCGGCCCCAATCAGGGCAGGCTGGCTGGATCCCACCTGTGCACTAATTCGTGCACTGGGCCTCTAGTTCATTATAAAGCACATTCTTCCTTCTGTGCCATTTTCCACATTCATTTTCAACCTTTTGGGAGATGATGATTATCTTGCACTTAAATGCATTTAAAAATAGTTGTAGCACAGAAAAAAAAAAACAAACCCCTTAGGGCAAAATACAAAGTCCAAAACACAGAGAATTAATAAGTGCTCACAAAGACAAAAGCAAGGGTCTGCATATTAGGGTATATAAACCAAACCTGGCCCACTGCCTGTTATTGTAAGTAAAGATATAGTGAAACAAAGTCACACCCATTTGTTGACATATTTATTATTGCTGTGATCCTACAAGGTCAGAATTGAGTCATTTCCAACATATACATTATGGACTGTGAAGATTAGCATTGTTACTCTCTGGCCCTTTACAGAAAAGTTTACTGACCCATGGACTAAAAAGTAGAAGAAGATGCTGCCTCTCATCCCACCTCCATGGCACATATAATGAAAACAAAATATTCATTGACATGCTTTTCAAAATCGTTCCATTCAATATTTTCTAAAAACAAGCTATTGTGTCAGGGAAAATGGTCAATATGTCTTTGCCTGAAACTAAAATGTTGAAACTGTTGTAGGCAGTTAAATAGACATGAGCAGAGCAAGGACGATGAGCCGGATACAGAAGGTCACTAGGGTAGAGGGCCCCAGGTGCCTAGCAATGGACTTTTCCTTCCCTAGCATATTGCTGGTCATGAGGTTTGGACCCCCAGACCTTTTATCCCTAGACATAACATCTAGCCTCAGCTCCAGGTCTCGATAAGCAACAAAGCCAACCACAGTTGGCATCAGGACCAGCTGCATTCAACAATGGCCCCCAGCCCTGGTGCCAGCCAGTCAATCAGTGGGAACCACAATCCTAAAGGGACACACCTGAAAAACTGTTGAATATTCTATTAAGATCTTCCCCTAAAATATCCACCCTTAACGCCATTAGGACAAGGACCCTGTCCTCTCCCAGGAAGCTGGCTAGTGCCTTTTCCTTTCCTTCCCACACCCCCTCCCTGCCCCAGGCCCATCACCACTAGCTTCCTCACTCCAAAGCTCCAAGGGTCCTTCCTTTCCCTCTGTAATTCATTTCTTAAGCCCATTTCTTTTAGGAATTCCTTTTTCTACCTCTGTAATTACCCAATAAATGTTCTCTTACAGTTTGGGTTTTGCTTTGAATTCTTTCCTAGCTGGAACTCAAGTACCCAGGTTGCTCAACCCAGGTTTGGTCTGACCCCACTGGCCTAACACCTGGTGCTGTTCTTGCATATTATCTGTCCTTACTCTTTTTTTTTCTTTTTAAAAATAATATATATATTTTCCCCTTTATTAAGATATTACTAATGTGACCTTATCCCACCAATGTCTGTGCTGTACTAGTTTATTGTGCTGTTGTTAGGATTAAATAAGATGTAATGTGTTTAGAAATTTTAGTACTAAGTGCTTAACGAGTGTTAATATTTTTATTGGTATCAATATTTTAAATTATTATTGACACAGAATATAAAACATAAATTTACCCATTAAAATAATTATATTGATTTCCATAATATAAAAAAACACACTACTGCATACTACTTAGTGTATTTTGCGATGGGGAAAAAAAAAGTCATTTTCCTGGGATGAAAAGGGGAGAGAGTTGTCAAAAAATTGTATAATTTCTCAAGAGCTGTGAAAATGAGTTAACAAGTTACTGTGCATGTAAGTCTGTTAATAATCTGGCCTGCACCCACCCAACTATTTTAATTAAGAACCTCCAGGATTATCGTGAGCCTTAACTGGAATCAATTAATGAAGCAACACAAGCTTCTTAATATTTCTGTTTCCTGGCCTTGTGCAAGGCCCTGTGAGGGAAGATGAAGAAGTCAACTTAACTGGGCTCAGCCTTCAGAATATAAAAAACCCTTAGCAACTGAGTTACAGAAGAGAAAAATCCAGTATGTATCCAGAGAAATAGAAATCCCTGAGCAGTTGATTTGTTAGGAAGACTTCCAGAAGGAGGACCTGCAAGAATGGACAGCTTGACCCTAGTAGGGTTGCTCAGTGGATAGAGCCTCCACCTGCAGACTGAGGGGTCCCGGGTTCGATTCTGGTCAGGGGCACATGCGGGCTCCAACCCCAGTAGGGGGCATGCAGGAGGCAGCCAATCTATGATTCTTTCTCATCACTGATGTTTCTGTCTCTCCCTCTCCCTTCCTCTCTGAGATCAATTAATAAAATGAATAAAAAGAATGGGCAGCTTGCATGTAGCTCAAGCCCCACCCGGAGCTGGGAGTTTCCTGGCCATTTGCTTCTGTTCCTGTAAGATTCTCAGTGTGATGATTTATTCAGAGATAACTGAATCTTGCAACCTCAGTGCAACTTCAGTGGCTGAGATGACAACCGAAGATGGGCCTTTACGCTAGACAAGAATGCATCTGGTCATTACTTAGATGTGCGGGGTCTTCTGTTTCAGGCAGTAAAATCCCATGTGGCCACGATTTCAGTGAGAAGGAAGGAAATGATTCAAATCCTGAAAAATGTATTCATCCACGTCCTGGAAGAAGGGAGGGAGGGCAGAGAAGAGAGGGAGAGGAGAGAGAAATGCTGAAAACGAGCTGGGGGCTATGGCGGGGCTCTGTTATTTGTTGGCAGGTTCCTCAGACCAGGGAGGCTTGAAGTCCCAGGCCTTTCACTAATGAGACTCATTACTCACATTATATCTGATCTTTTCAAACAGCTGTTCTTAGCTAAGTGTTCTATCTCCCTTTCCAGATGAGGAAACTAAAGTTGGAGGCTATTAAGTGATTTACCCAAGGTCAACATAGCAGGTATTTGTCTTAAGGCCTGAGGGGTTTCCAATTCCAGCCTCTTTTCTCTCTGCCATATTGTTTGACAAATTTGCTTATCTACCTCAGGCAATTAGTGAAGGTAGGTGTAGCATGTCAAACTTACCCTCGAGCCAAGGAAAAGCGATAAACTATGCTTCCTCTAATTTTCTTGTTGAAAAGACTAATTATCAGGTTTCATTTCCTGAACAGGAACAGCAAGCATCACTTAATATCTTCTAATATAAGGGGGAAAGATTTTCAGGTGGGGAACAAAAATAGCAATACACAAAATATCTCCTGATTTGAACATTAGGAAGAACATATAAATTTGAAAGGCTCTTGTTCCATGTGTTTCCTTGTTTATTTCTGAGCCTAAAGGGGGACCTTATACCTTGATATTCTCATCTCCTTGGCCACACATTTCTTACTACTATTTCTTACATACTATTTCTTCAGTATGTACTCAGTTTATATGTATTATCAGTCCTTATAGCAAGTATTCCTATGATACAGGAATGGTTGGCCATGTTTTACAGATAAGGACACTGAAGCTGGCAGAGGATAAGAAATACCCCAAGCCCTAGCTGGTTTTGCTCAGTGGTCAGTGCGTCGGCCTGTGGACTGGCAGGTCCCGGGTTTGATTCCAGTCACAGGCACGTGCCCGGATTGTGGGCTTGATCCCCATTGTGGGGTGTGACAGAGGCAGCCAATCAATGATTCTCTCATCATTGATGTTTCTATCTCTCTCTCCCTCTCCCTTCCTCTCTGAAATCAGTAAGAATCTATTTTTTTTAAAGAAAGAAATATCCCCAGGGTTACATGATGGGCAAATAATAGAGCCCAGTTGGAACTCGAATCTATCTGACTCTAGTTTTGAAAAGTACTCAGGTACATTTAGTCAGGTCTGATAAGAGGACAGACACACAGACAGCCTTTGAAAGAAGAGTTTATTACTCTCAGTTCCAAGAGGAAGGAGCATGCCATTCAGGGAGTCAATCAGATGGCAGGAGTGAGGGGAAATCATGGGCAAAAACCTACACTGAGCTTTCCAAAAGTAGTAAGAACAGTTAGATATGAATGTATACCTGTCTTTGAACCACTTGAGGGTTGGAATCAGGACTGATTTATACCCATTGGATATGACAGAGAAGGGACTTAACATTGTAAGATAAATGCGACTGGAATTCAGTGAGATGACAGAAGCGGGCCTGAAAAGGCTAGGTTCAGAATATTATTTGGCTTAAGAGAAAGGAATAGAGATAAAGGACTGATAAAGGTCCCTTTCTCTGCCAGCACCAGACATAATCAAGGACAAGAGGGAAATTTCTTTCAAGATAGTGGCTGAGGAGTCTTTTTTGCACCTCCTTGGCCGTAATAACTCACCAGTGGATTCCTTGATGTCAAGTGGTCTCTGGGTATACTGAGCCTGGTTTTTATCAAATGAAGATACATCCCTTATTCTCTAGAACTTTCTGCCAAGACAATACTCAGTGGAAAATAAAAATAAAAGGACGGATGAACATTAAGTAGAGCATCTTCTACAAATGGAAGAAGGAAACTAATTTTTTTTTTTTTTGCTTCTTCCTTCTTCTCAGCCACCTCCAAATAAGAGAGAAAAATAAGAACTGGCTGAAAGCGAAGGTCCACCGGACTCTGTCACCCATCTCTGTATCCATAGGCCACCTTATCAACGGGGCACACTGCTCAGGGAGCTCCAGTGGCCTCAGCTCTGAATACCAAACAAGCAGCCAGGTGGCCAACTTCCTTCATACATGGAAATCTACTTAAAGAACAGGCAATGTTTCTTGTTTACTGTAAGATTTTCAAATCCCACTTGATTACTTTCAGTTTCCTAATGCATTTGCAAGATTTTTACTCTAAAAAGAGCTTGTTTGGCCCTAGGCGGTTTGGCTCAGTGGATAGAGCGTCAGCCTGAGGACTGAAAGATCCCAGGTTCGATTCCAGTTAAGGGCATGTACCTTGGTTTCGGGCAACATCCCCAGTAGATGTGCAGGAGGCAACTGATCGATGCTTCTCTCTCATCGATATTTCTAGCTATTACTCTCCCTTCCTCTCTGCAAAAAATCAATAAAATATATTAAAAATAAAAATAAATAAATAAAAAGAGCTTGCTTATCACACTATAATATTTGCCATTATTCCTCCAAACATAGTTTAATGAGTACTGCCTGTCCATAATTTTTAAAATATAATATAGTTCCTTAAACCCACTCCTATAAGGTCGGGTCTGGGACCAGAGTACAAATGGATGTCCATCCACAGTCTTTATTTGTTTTATTTTTTTTTTATTTATCTTTATTGTTCAGATTATTACAGTTGTTCCTCTTTTTCCCCCCATAGCTCCCCTCCTCCCATTTCCCACCCCAACCTCTGTCCTTGCCCCCCCACTGTCCTCATCCATAGGTGTACAATTATTGTCCAGTCTCTTCACGCATCCCCAACACCCTTAACCACCGAAAATTGTCAGTCCACTCCCTTTCTATGCCTCTGATTCTATTCTATTCACCAGTTTATTCTGTTCATCAGATTTTTTATTCACTTGATTCTTAGATTCACTCATTGATATATATTTGTTGTTCATAATTTTTACTTTCCTTTTTCTTCTTCCTCATTCTCAAAGGATACTTTTCAGCATTTCATATAATAGTGGTT
>PVJC01050674.1:0-11723 GCA_004026665.1 Murina feae | reverse complement strand
CCCCCCCCCCCCCCCGCCCACTAGTTCTGCCATACAAAAGTAATCATGAATAAATGTGTCATGGTGCTTCACATTTAGTTTTACAAAATGAAATGAGAGCAAATGTAATATTTACTGACATAAAAGATTAGTTTTCTAGGGATCAAATTGCTCTTGAGACTTCAGACACTTTATATAAAGTAGAGAGAAGGGTTCTTTCCTTTTTTCTTCTTAGAAATAAGATTTTATCTGGTTGTTTGAAAATTAATCCCTTCCAGTTCTTCAAATGAAGATTGATGCAGTTGGCATTCCTTTCTTTAACTTTTTAGTCTGTAAGGATAATTTGTGTTTGTTGGTAAAGCTAGAGAATTTGGTTAGGTTTGCTGCATACTGAAGTCTGGTAAGATTGTGTGAGTCATTGCTGTTTTCAGGCAAGAACACATTTAATCTTTATTTTGTCATCCTCCAGTGTTCTATCCAGTGTTTGCATTGAAGAATATCACAAGGAAACTCAAATATTCATGGTCATGGTAAATAATGCCCACATAATTACAGATCTAGTTGAAGTGATAGATTTCAAGAAATCTCCGGGCATGAAAACAACTTCAAAGTTGCCTGTGTTCCCTATCTTGCTCAGTTTGTACCAGTTTAGAAGGTATTTAAAAACTTTTACTCAGATCTGGTCTAACCTACTTTTTTTTTTTTTAAATCTTTATTCATATTATTAAAGTTTTTCCTCTTTTTCCCACCCATAGCTTCCCTCCTCCCAGTTTTTACCCCACCCTCTGCCCTTATCCCTCCCACCCCCACTGTCCTCATCCATAGGTGTACGATTTTTTTCCAGTTTCTTCCTGCACCCACAACACCCCTTTCCCCCAGAGAATTGTCAGTCCACTCCCTTTCTATGCCCCTGATTCTATTCTATTCACCAGTTTATTCTGTTCATCAGATTTTTTATTCACTTGATTATTAGGTTCACTTGTTGATAGATATGTATTTGTTGTTCATAATTTTTATCTTTACTTTTTTTCTTCTTCCTCTTCTCAAAGAATACCTTTCAGCATTTCATATAATACTGGTTGGGTGGTGATGAACTCTTTTAGGTTTTTCTTGTCTGTGAAGCTCTTTATCTGACCTTCAATTCTGAATGATAGCTTTGCTGGGTAAAGTAATCTTTGTTGTAGGTTCTTGCTATTCATCACTTTGAATATTTCTTACCACTCCCTTCTGGCCTGCAAAGTTTCTGTTGAGAAATCAGCTGACAGTCATATGGGTGCCCCCTTGTAGGTAACTGACTGCTTTCTCTTGCTGCTTTTAAAATTCTCTCTTTGTCTTTTGCCCTTGGCATTTTAATTATGATGTATCTTGGTGTGGTACTCCTTGGATTCCTTTTGTTTGGGATTCTCTGTGCTTCCTGAACTTGTAAGTCCATTTCTTTCACCAAGTAGGGGAAGTTCTCTGTCATTATTTCTTCAAATAGGTTTTCAATATCTTATTCTCTCTCTTCTTCTGGTACCCCTATAATTCTGATGTTGGTATGCTTGAAGTTGTCCCAGAAGCTCCTTATACTATCTTCATATTTTTGGATTCTTTTTGCTTTTCCAGTTGGGTGTTTTTTGCTTCTTGATATTTCAAATCTTTGACTTGATTCTTGTGATCCTCTAGTCAGTTGTTGGATCTCTGAATATTATTCTTTATTTCAATCAGTGTATGCTTAATTTCTAGCTGGTCCTTTTTCATATTGTCGAGGGTCTCATTAAATTTATTGCTGGTCTCTAAAAAATTCTTGAAAAATCTTATAACTGTGGTTTTGAACTCTATATCCAGTCGTTTGCTTTCCTCCATTTCTGTCATTTGTGATCTGTTTCTTTGTCTCCGCTTTTTGGCTGCTTCCCTGCATCTATGGTGAGAGAACTTCCATGCTGGAGACACCCTTATGGGACAAGACTTGCTTCAGTGGGGCTTTGGTGCTCACTGAGTCTGCCCTCTGAGTGTGTCCCTTTTGGATCTGAGGATTTGTAATCTGGGTGGTCCCACTCTGACTGCTGGGTACACTGGCTCTTGGATCTCTAAGGAGATGCTCTTTTAGCTTCTGCCTGAGGCTACCCAGCCTTTTCTATGCAAAAGCCTCTGCACGCAGCTTGGGTGGGGCGGGGTCTTGGGGAATCAACAGGATGGAACAAACAGCTATGGCTGATTATCAGCCGTGCCCTAAGAGGCACCGGGTCTCAGTGTTCCTTGGCACCACCGAGAGAAAGCCTCCTGGTGCTAGATAGTCCAGCTTTATCCTGTCCGAGTCTGGGTACACAGAAACTCACCCGGAACTGGAGTTCAGAGCTGTTGGGAGCTTGTGACTCCCTCCAGATTGAAAAAGACAACCGCATCCTCAGTTGCCAGCCCTTTCCTCAAGCCCTTTTCGCGCGCCTCCATACCTTTGCACTTTGCTTCCGCACCTCCTCTGCGTCTCAGTTTCTTTCTAGTTGTAGAATTTCCACTTAGCCAGCCTTCCTGAGGGTCTGGGTGGTGTCCATTTTTTCTTTTTGTTGTGGTTTTGAAATGGTTGTGCGAGGCAGCAATTCCAGGTGTTTACCTATGCCGCCATCTTGGTTTCTCATCCTAACCTACTTTTAAAAAAAAAAAAAATTTTATCTATTTTTTACAGAGAGGAAGGGAGAGAGATAGAGAGTTAGAAACATCAGTGAGAGAGAAACATTGATCAGCTGCCTCCTACACACTCCCCACTGGGGATGTGCCCGCAACCAATGTACATGCTCTTGACTGGAATCGAACCTGGGACCCTTGAGTCCACAGGCCAATGCTCTATCCACTGAGCCAAACCGGTCAGGGTTTAACCTACTTTTTAATACTAAGATCCAATTTATTTCATAAGGATAGGGACCAAGCACAATATCTTTTCAGCATATCTTAGGCATCTAATGGACTAATTGGAAGTTTTCCACAAATTCAGAGTTTTAAAATTCTGGTACAATTTTTAATCTATCTATATCTAAGCATTTAAATTCATTTTTAAGATGTCAGTAAGGATGACTTTTTTTTTTTTTTTTGGCCCTGTTAGTTGAAAAACACACCTTGATGCAAGTAATATTCTTCTGTTTATTTAAAGAATAAAAGTGTTCAAAATATAAAATTAAATGCTTGAGGAAGAAACTAATAATTTTTAAAAACTTCTTTTGGCAACTTTCCTATTGGAAAAGTTTATGAAGATTGCTTTACTTCATATCTTAGTGTTTAAATTATCTTTCCTTTTGAAATGATATCCAGCAATATCTTAGTCAGTTGATTAGTTTACCTTAGTTTAAACTGTTCATGATTGTTATATATATTTAAACTATATAAAAAGGAATTTATATTTTTCAAGATGTTGAACTTTTGAAACATAAGTACATCTAGTCAGCTTAGTCAAGTAAGTCATCCTTCAGAAAAGCATCTGTAGTGCTTGAATAGCTTGTTTTGTATTATTAAGATAAAGCCAACACCTCACACATTTAGTATAACAATAACAGCAAAATTGAAATTGAGTTTCAAAAGTTTTTAAACTATCCTTTCATAGTTGACTCATTCATAGCTCCTTGGGAGCTAAAGCAGCAGAGGATTCTAGTTTTTCATATCAAATGGCTTTGCCCAGCATTTTGCTAGTACTGACCCTGGACTAGACTGTGGGATTGTTGAGCTTCTAATATACTTTTCTCCCCTAAAGTAAGGTTTGTTTCTAAGACATAGAAACAACCAACCCTTTCTTTACAAAGAAAGGCATGTGTTTCGCCTTTCTTTACCAGCTTTTGTTCTTTAATTTATTTGGATGTTTATTTAACCAGTATAATCAAGTCCTAAAATATGTTAGGCTTTGAGCTACATTCTCAGTATGATTACAAAGAATTTTTGATAACATAGGAAAAAATGTTTCTTATGATGTTAAAAAACAAGAAGATGCAAAATTATATATGCAGTATGGTTACAAAAGTATATTTAGAGAAAAGACTGGGAGTATATAAGTCAAAATGCAATTAGGATTCTCTTTCTTTTTACTTTTTGATGTATATTCCTTATAGAAATTTTGGACATATAAATATACACATATATGTGTGTATATATCTTTTCATTTCTTTCCCCCTGCCTACCATACAGCCCTCAGTTTCCATATGTATTGCTAAGAGGAGAATGTTTAATTTTGTGCAGTTAAACTTCTACCACACAGACAAATGGCTAAATAATTAAAGTTATTAAATGAATTGCCATTCCGTATAGGAGTTAAGCTTTTAGTGCATGACACTGTGCTGGAGGAGATTTAAAAAAAATGTAAGACACAACTTCTGTCTAGCAGGACCTTATGATATCAGGGAGAAGAATGTGTAAATTATAACAGACATAAAATTTATAAAGCAGTCTAAATAACATTGCTGGGCAGGATCCAATTAAATGGCCAAAACTTGTACTAACTTCTATTGGAGTTCAAATTAACGGAGAGGAAACTGGGTACTTGGGAAAGACCTAGTAGCAGCAATGAAGCTTTAAGTGCATCTTTAATATTAATAGTAATATTGGAGGGAAATAAAATATATATAGAATAAGTATGGATTTAACCTTACATACTTTATCCCCACCTGGTTAATGCATTCTTTTAAAAAATATTTTTTTATTGAACTTATTGGGGTGATATTGGTTAGTAAAATTATATAGGTTTCAGGTGTACTATTCTATAATATATCATCTGTATATTGTATTGTGTGTTCATCACCCAAAGTTAAGTCTCCTTCCATCAACATTTATTCCTCCTTTACCCTTTCCTATCTCTCCACACTCCTTGTCCCTTTGGTAATCAACATACTGTTGTCTGTGTCTATGAGGGTTGTTTGTTTGTTTGTTTGTTTGTTTTTTGCTTAATTCCTTCACCTTTTTCACTCAGCCCTCCCCGCCCCAAACTCTCTTCCTCTCTGAGAGTAGTCAGCCTATTCTCTGCATCTATGAATCTGTTTCTATTTGGTTTGTTAGTTTATTTTGTTCATTAGATTCCATATGAGTGAAATCATATGGTATTTGTCTTTCTCTGACTGGGTTATTTCACTTAGCATAATACTGTCCAGGTCTATCCATGTGGTCACAAAGGGTAAGATTTCCTTCTTCTTCTTTTTTTTTTTTTTACAGCCAAGTAGTATTTCATTGTGTAAATCTACCACAGCTTTTTTTACCCACTCATCTACTGATGGGCATTTGGGATGCTTCCAAATCTTGGCTATCTAATCTAATAAAAGTAATATGCAAATTAACCGCCACCCCAAGACACCTAAGCCACGCCCACCAGCCAAGCCACGCCCACCAGCCAATCAGAGTGGCTCTATGCAGATTAACCCAGCCAAGATGGTGGCCGGCAGCCACGGAGCTGGAACAAGGGGGAGGCTTGCCCAGGCAATGCAGGAAGCTGAGGTTCCTGTCTGCCTAGGCTGGCTGTGGAAACAAAGTTTCCACAACAAAGTTTCAATTCTAGAAGGTTAATAAACCCCAGAGACCTGCTTCCAGCCTTGGGCTCAAGGAAGCTCTGGGAGCCTGGGTTGTCAGGGGCAACCCGACCTGGGCTCCGGTTAAAGCAACAAAGTTTCAACTTTAGAAGTTAAATAAACCCGAGAAACCTGCTTTCAGCCATTGGCCTCACTGGGACCTTGGATCAATGGGAGCTGTGGCCAGCCTGCAAACAGCCCTCAGCCCCTCACCCAGGCTTCCCAGGCACCCCAGTAGGGACCCGAACCCTGAAGGGTATGTGGCCAGCCTGAACATGGCCCTCAGCCCCTCACCCAGGCTGGCCACACCCCCATGGGGTAAGGGTCCCCACTGGGGGGGCGCTTGGCGAGCCTGCGAACAGTCTTTAGCCCCTCACTCAGGCTGGCCAGGCACGCCAGTAGGTGGACTTCCCCCAAGGGGTCCCAGACTGCGAGAGGGCACAGGCTGGGCTGAGGGCCCCCCTGAGTGCGCAGATTTTTGTGCACCGGACCCCTAGTTATAAATAATGCTGCAGTGAACAAAGGAGTGCATATATTCTTTCGAATTAGTGTTTTGGGTTTCTTCAGATAAATTCCCAGAAGTGGAATCACTGGGTTATAAGGCAGTTCCATTTTTTATTATTTGAAGTAACTTCATACTACTTTTCGTAGTGGCTGCACCAGTTATAATTGACCATAACGGCATGGGTTTTTTTTTCTGGGTGCTCTATTCTATTCTATTCTATTCTATTCTATTCTATTCTATTGATCTATGTGTCTGTTTTTATGCCAGTACCATGCTATTTTGATTTCTATGACCTTGTGGTATAGTTTAATATTGGTTGGTGTGATTTCTTCAACTTTGTTCTTCTTTCTCAAGATTGCTGTGGCTATTCTTTTGTGGTTCCATATAAATTTTTGGAATATTTTTTTCTAGTTCTATGAAATGCCATTGTTATCTTGATAGGAATTGCATTGAATCTTTAGATTGCTTTTAATGATGTTAATTTTTCTGTCTATGAACACGTTATATGCTTACACTTACTTGTATCTTCTTTAATACATCTTTGGTTAAATTTATTCAAAGTTTTTTTTTTTTTAATGCAATTATAAATGGGATTGTTTTCTTAGTTTTCTTTTCTGATTGGTCACTATTGGTTTATAAAAATGCAAGTGGTTTCTGGATATTTATTTTGTATCCTGCTACTTTACTGAATTCATTTATCAGTTCTAGTAGTTTTTTTGGTGGAATCTTTAAAAAAAAAAATTATTGATTTTCTACAGAGAGGAAGGGAGAGGGATAGAGAGTTAGAAACATTGATGAGAGAGAAATATCTATCAGCTGTCTCCTGCACACTCCCCACTGGGGATGTGCCCGCAACCAAGGTACATGCCCTTGACTGGAATCGAACCTGGGACCCTTGAGTCCACAGGCTGACGCTCTAGCCACTGAGCCAAACTGGTCAGTGTGGATCTTTATTTTTATTTACTTATTTTTGTTTTTGATGGGATCTTTAGAGTTATCTATTTATACAGTATCTATCATGTGTTATTTTTTTAAAAGGATTATTTAGTATTCAATTTCTTACAGAAAAAAACACGACAACAGTTATAGCAAAAAAAAAAAATTGCTACTAATAGGATCTGAACTGGGCACAGGGTAATAGAGGAGGGGGCATGCTGGTCTGAGGGAAGAGGAGCAATTTGAGTTTGGGAATAAACAAGGCAAAGACGACCACGAGGAGAGCCTTGCTTTGAACATGGGAATATTTAGGATTCCTGAGCATGACTGACTTTCCTTGAAGCAGATGTTTTTAAAGAGATTGCAGAGCCTACATGTGTGTGTGTGTATTCAGATATTGATCTGTAAATCCTTCAGACAGATATCTTTTACCATTTAATACATAATCAAATTTTTACTTAATTGGAAAATATGTTGAATTGATAAAGAAAAATCTGAGCTTTCTAAAAGGTGATTTTCTCGGTTTACTTTTTTGTAGATCTCATTTAAAACCAAGTGCTTCTTTAAAAATTATTTCATAGCTAAAGCAATAAGCAAAATTATGGGCCACCTTAGTCTTTTGGTGGGGTGGCAGGGTGAATCACAATTGTCTAGGTATATGAATGTATTCCAATTTTTTTATCTGCCTTATAAAATAAACTGAAACTGATTGGAAGTTCCTTAAACTGGAAAACTGTTAGGAAAAGCCATTTCAAAAATATGAGTGGCTTCATCATTTTAAAAGAGTAATTTCTTTTAGAAGTAAGCAGCTTACTCTTTTCGGTATTGAATACCTAGCCTGTATGTATTAAGCAAAAATAGATTTAAAACATTGCAAGTGAGCAGTATTCAAAGTGGAGCATATGTTCCTTAGATTTTAGTAGATTTTGGATTTAATGCACGTATCAGTTTTTTGCAGGAATAAAGGTAAAGTAGACAAGGGTTAAATGTGAGAGTATTTAAATAAATCTCAAAATTTTCTGATTCATGTGTGATGGTATTGAACTCTTCAGTCCTGGGCTTTAATGTGTGCATGGTGCTGACCTGATGCTGTGCAGGGACATTCACTGCATCCCTTCATTCAGTCCCTCTCATTATCCCCACTTCCTGGGGAGCTTGCTTAGAACTGGGCATGAGCTCTTGTTATTAAAATATCGGGCGACCCTGCCTACATGTAACACGGTGGATTTGATATAAGATTTATGTTTAGCAGAACCAAATTGGAGGCTCCAGTTATTTGCTGTGATTTTACCTAATCAAATTGGTAGGCAATATTATGGAAAATATTTGGTTACACAGTGAATCAGGATTGTAATAAATGAGCTTATGGTTAATATAGTTCCTGAGCTTATTTGTTCTATTTGTAATTTTTTAGTGCATGTCCAAAAAGAAATCTGACTCAATAAATGATACGTGAAGCAATCATTGCAGTGTTGTGCGTATGTGTAGATGAGGTAGCATCTACAAATTTTGCTGGGAGCATCTGCTAACACAGGGGTTTGTCTCTTAAGGTTCACGTGAAGATGGCGGACGAGGCTGTGTGTGTTGGCCCCGCTCCCACCAGTAAAAGCTACCTCAACATGGAGGCCATCCTGGAAGCCATCAGGAAAACCAAGGCCCAAGCTGTGAGTCTGAACGAATCTCTCTCCTGCAGCTGTTTCATATGTAGTGAGCAGAAAGCTAGAGTTTGTATCTTAAAAAGAAAATAAGAAAGAATGATTGAAAATACTATTGCAGTTAGTTCATGTCACATGAGTTAAATGTGGCTGAATTTGCTACTGGAAATCAAAGGCTTTGTGGCATCTGGCAATGTTGGTCGCTGATCCTGCAGGTGGCTGCTGGATTCAGCTTTCACACCAGGGAGCAGTTTCAGTTCATTTCCAAATTTGTTAGGGAAAAAAAAAAAAAAAGAAATCCCAATTAGTTTTGAGTATTAACCCTTTCCTTGTAATAAGAGCATTAAAAAAAATTCTGTGTTATAAACAAGATCCAAAAGGCCCCAGTTTAAATTCTATTTTAATCACTTAAAAATTATGTACACCTAGATATACTTTAAGAAATATAAACCATGTAATTGGTAATGATTTTGACTTGGATTGTGTCAGTGGGTTACATCTAACTTGCTTGGAAGAATCAATAATTCTGCCCACCCCCATTCTGTTTGAATGAAGTGGAATCTAAGGAAAGATGGGTTTCTAACATCAGAAATAGTGTTTTGTTGTTGTTGGGTGTGTTTTTATATCAGAACTAATTACATATAAGGTTAAGACTATGCAGAGTTATCTCTAAAATTGAATGAAAGCAGCTGACACCAGCAATTAACCTGGAGTGCTTCAATTAGTTTTCACATTTTTTTTTGAAGGAAATGTATGTTTAAATGAGAAGCTGAATTTGTGAACCCACATTATGGATGTTTACAGTTTATTAGTTGAGTTAATGAAAGTAAAACTCTCTTAACTGTAGCTTGTCAGAATGCGATGTTTAGTTGAATGTTTATATAAAATGGTGGGGTGAAGCTTTTATCCTGTCTGCAGTAGTTTAAATTATTCTTTTGCATGTTTATAAATAAACCTTGGTTCAGAATTTAGACATCTTGGATGTATAGCTACTTCTAGATTATGATACTAGCCTCTTCAGGAATTTGACTTTCCTTATAGCAGAATTGTTTTACTGGAAACATATTCAATATTGACTGATAACAGAGTGGCTAAATTTATGTTTGGCCAGTGTGGTGGTAGAGGCAAAAATCACTTGATTAGAACAAGATGGTAGAATTTAGACTGTAGCAATGTGGCTTGCGTAGATAGCATAAAGAGGTTGTGGATGGCTAAATGGGGTGAGGAGGAAAAGAAAATAGTAGTTGTTAGAAGAAAAAAAGCATTCAGAGTAAAAAGAGTATAAACCAAACTTCCATTTTAGTTAGATTTTTTAGAAACTACTCATTGGTAAAGGCTGAGTACATTAATGTTGTCAGGAATAAAATATGTTACTTGGCTTGTAACCAGGGTTTTAAAAAGTAGCAGTTCGTGGTACTGTAAAGGGAATGAAAAGTTTTTCAAATCTATCTTGCAAGAGATTTTCTTTAACATAATTCTTTGATTCACCAGTTATTAGAAAAATTTTCAGACTTGTGGCCAAGGTTAGCCTCAGAAAACAGGGAGAGTGTGAGTTGTGTTGAATAGGTAGGCAAATGCAGGTGGACAGGTAGTCATATGGGTAGATGGCCCTGATTGTGGTTAGTACAAAGGTAGTGTGCATGAAGTGATTGTAAAACAGGCCTTGTCTTGGAATCTGAGTCTGTACTCAGGAATGTGAGTGGGAGCTGGTCACTATGTGAGAGCAGTAACCTTACTCAAGGGTCCTTGAACAGTAAACCCATAACTGCACTCTATATTTTGTTTAATGCTCTCTATGATAACATTTAAAGTGCCTTTTGTTTTCATTTCTAAGGTGCATCCAGGGTATGGATTCCTTTCAGAAAACAAAGAATTTGCCAAATGTTTGGTAAGTTTGTAATGAACCAAAAACTGTTAATTTACATTTCAGAAAGCAGTGTAATGGAATTGCTTTTGTAAATATGGGTAGTGGTGAATTAGAGAATTTTAACTGACCCAACAATTCTTTGAAAATAGTTTGTGAAAAGTAAAGAGTTTTTATTTTGTAACCTGTCTTGATTTGAAGACTAAACATGGAAAAGTTATAAAATCACCATACACGTAATGAGTGACACTAGTTTATTATATATTGCCTTTGACTTTTAACTTTAAAAACCCCTAGTTTTAACTAAATATGTCAGGATGTTCAGTGATTTATTAATTATTTTACCATGTAATTGGAATGTGAAGCCAGAATAAGATTTTGTTTTTTTCCATTTTTTTGTATATTAGAGGCCCAGTGCACAACATTTGTGCACTCAGATGGGGGGAGAACCCTCAGCCCAGCTTGCACCCTCTTGCAGTCCAGGACTCCTCGGGGGATGTCCACCTGCCTGCCGGCTTAGGGCCAAGCCAGGAGGTGAACATCCCCGATGGATCCTTAGTGCTGCTGCGAAGGTGGGAGAGGCTCCTACCACTGCCACTGCGCTCACCAGCCTTGAACCAGCTTATGGCTGAGCAGAGCTCCCCCTGTGAGAATGCACTGACCACCAGGGGGCAGCTCCTGTATTGAGCATGTGCACTGTTCAGTCAATTTGCATATTAGTCTTTTATTATATAGGATTATATAGGATTGTGGCATTTAAGATCATATCTTACTACCTTCTTTATTTTGGGAAAAGTTTTATTACAATCTGAATATCCTCCTGATATCACCATCCTGGTTAGGTGGATTAATCTATGTTTGCTATTAAACTGATTTTCCAGGTGTATTTATAACTACATTCAAGATGTTACTGAAAACTTAGTTTTCAAATATTAAAATATGATTATGAATAATGTTTCACAAAGCTCATTAGATCAATTATTATTCTAGGTATTAGATTACCTTAGTTTATTATTCTAATATGTTATACTTTGTTTCTGTGATATACTTGGTATTTTGTTCTGCTGTGGATTAAAATTATGAATGTAATCATTTTCTAGGTAAATTTTCACTTAAAATGTATAAATTTAATTTGGAACACTTCTAAAGGTCATGGAGTTCTATCTTAGAATTATTTATTTTAACTAATTTACTTTACTGATTAAAAATTAAGGCCTGAAGAATATAGTCAATAATCTTCTATAATAAAAGAGAAACATGCAAATGTGACC
>PVJC01050672.1:0-11726 GCA_004026665.1 Murina feae | reverse complement strand
CCTCCCCCCCCCCCCCCGAGGTGTCCCAGACTGCAAGAGGGCACAGGCCGGGCTGAGGGACCCCCACCTCCCAAGTGCACAAATTTTTGTGCACCGGGCCCCTAGTTGTAAGAATAAAATCAAAGCTCCCCAAGGGATTGGGCCTAAGCTGGCAGTCAGACATCCCTCTGGCAACCCGGGAGCCCTCGGGGGATGTCCACTTGCTAGCGGGGAGCAGGCCTAAGCTGCAGTCAGACATCCTTAGTGCTGCTGAGGAGGAGGGAGAGGCTCCCGCCACCACTGCTGTGCTAGCAGCTGTCAGCCTGGCTTGTGGCTGAGCAGAGTTCACCCACTGGGAGCTCACTGACCACCAGGGGGCAGCTCCTGCATCGGGCATCTGCCCCTGGTGGTCAGTGTGTGTCATAGTGACCAGTCATTCCCAGTTGTTCTGCTGTTAGGGTCAATTTGCATATTAACCTTTTATTATATAGGATAATATCTCAATAATGCCAAGTGGGGGGAAAATATGGTGTGTGGGAGGTATTTTTTCCCTTCTCTTTAAGCTCCAATTAAAACAAATATGCCTTTCAGATTTAGGCAACAGAAAAAGCTAAGTTTAATTAAACAGTATGAATGTTAAAATACACACCTGCTAAATATAATGCCTTCACCTGAGGAGGCTGTATTGCTTCATAGAAAATTATAACAGATCCTAGCTGACCCTCCAGAGATGTGGGACATCCCCATTCACTGTCCTGGGTTCCCGCAGATATCAATTTGGTCATCAATTTTGATTTTTCAATTGTTCCTCCCCAGGAGGCTGATGACAAAATTCCACCAAATGATGTCCGATGAGGAGTAATGGGAGAAGAAAAAGGTGGATCTGGGATTTGGGATGGTGGAGGAGTGGTGGTTCTCTGCCCAGCTGAACCAATGCAGCAAGAAATAAAAGGCTAAAAATTAAGAAACAAAACAAATTACACTCTTTTAATTAAATTTTTATCCTATTTAAAATGAAACAGTACATAAAATTAAGCAAATAAATACACC
Organism: Murina feae; assembly: GCA_004026665.1. NCBI lineage: Eukaryota > Metazoa > Chordata > Mammalia > Chiroptera > Vespertilionidae > Murina > Murina feae. The sequence continues at coordinate 10,697 of PVJC01050672.1, read as the reverse complement.
TGCCGGATCATCCATATGTACACATGTGTACACATAAGAGAACATTACAGATGTTACCTTCGGCCTACTTGATTTGGATGCATTACTTTTATAATCTCATTTTATATCCCTTTGCAAATTTTTCATTTTTAATGAGTGTATATGAACAAAATTTTTAACAACTTTACTATATTCAGAAATAGAGAAAATTCCTTTTCCCCCTTCAAATTTATAAACAGAGAATTATAATCAGTAAAATAATGCCAATTACAGGTTACCCTGAAATGATCATTGAGATAACCAGCAACAAGAAATTACTAGAATCCTAGGACTCGGGAAGCAATCTAATTCATTCCATTACTTCAGAAAAGGCCCTTTCAAAATTATCCAAATACTTCAAAGAACTTTTGCACTAATGTTCCTTAAGAGTCATCCTACAAAATAAATTCCAACTATAATATGAAGATGTAACGTTTCTTCATTATTGTTTCAAATTCACTGGAAAATGAAACAAGTTCATCATAACAGTTTATATTTCGTATAGTTAGAGAACTTTATTAAAGGATCCTTTGCTCTGCTCTTTTCATTTTCTTTGGCTGTTGTAAGTTGTGTTGTTTTTGTTTTTCTACGTCTTTAATTACATTTATTTCTTCCTTGAATTTTTTTATTACATGTTGTCTGACTTCATCTAATGATGACAGGCTAACTGAATTAAATATTAATCTATTATATCTTGGTATACATGAAGCATTAAAATTTATAGGCACATACTTAGAATAAAGAGAACCTTCTATGTAAAACTGAAATTTTTCAAGAATTCTCAATCAATTGGTCCTATAAACAGTAAGTCAGATGTGCTTACTTCATTCATAGCAGGAAATCTGAGAGGGGCAGAGACCTTCTGCTGTCCATTATCGTAGATATAGACAAGACTCTGACCAAAGGGCCTTTTTCCAGGCATGTGAACAATGGTTATGTTGTGCTAGTGAAGTAAAACATATATTTAAAAGGTGAAAATCACATTAAGCTTTTCGAATGACAATGTTTTCAGAGTATTTAGTACGCTCTAATTAGGTTTGTAAACAGCAGAACATTAAGTTTAAGCATGACTAAGTGCTGATTAAAATGATGATCTTGCCCGGCTGGTGTGGCTCAGTGGTTGAGCTTCGACCTATGAACCAGGAGGTCACAGTGTGATTCCCTGTCAGGGCAAATGCCTGGGTTGTGGGCTTAATACCCAGTAGGGGGTATAGAAGAGGCAGCTGATCAATGATTCTCTCTCATCATTGAAGTTTCTCTCTCTCTCCCCCTCTCCCTTCCTCTCTGAAATCGATAAAAATGTTTTTTAAAAAATGATCTTAAATAATAACTTTCCTTAAGTACTATAAAAGCACTTATATATATTCTAGGAAATTTATACACAACTGTTACATAGCATCTTTTCTGCATTTTCCAAGTCTATGAGTATTCTTTAGAGTCAATTTTTTCTAATGAGAGGCATTTTATACTTGAAGAGCAGCAACAGAAATGTAGTTTTTAACAATTTATGTTGTCATTTTAAATTGGAATTCAAAAATCAAATTAGGTCTAGAACACATCAAAGAAGTAACAGTGCATTTTATTTTTTTAGCAGAAAAATGATTACTGCTAAATTTACAATGATAATGATAAAGAGTATTAACCTCCTTATAGATGAACTTCAACGTGAATAGAAAGTGAAAGTTAATTGATTCTTTAAAAGGAGATGAAAAAGGATACATATGCAATAATCTTTGTAATACTTTAAGCAATAAAACAAAATTTAAAAAAAAAAAGGAGATGACACCTTAATTGATGTGCTTGCTCAGTGGTTAGAGCAACGACCCCCACATCAAAGGATCTCGTCTGGTCAAGGGCATGTACCCGGGTTGCAGGTTCAATCCCTGGCCCCAGTTGGGACACATGCAGGAGGCAAATGATCAATGTGTCTCTCTCACATCAATGTTTCTCTCTCTCAGTCTCTCCCTCCCACCCTTCCTTCAAAAAATCAATAGAAGGAATGTCCTTGGGAGAGGATTAACAAAAAATGCAGATGACAACACCTTATGTACATGCACCAAATGTGTGCTTTTTAAAGGAAAAAAAATCAAGAAGTTAAATGTTTGGGGACAGCTAGAAGGAGTCAATAGGGGGAAGGAGGAATATATATAATACTTTCAACAATAAAGATTTTTTTAAAAAGTTAAATGTGATGCCCTAAAGCCTTACCCAGAGAGAATCACAAAAACTGTGATCAGGAAGCATGACGGTCGCATACTCTCTTTTTGTGCACACGGCCACAACCAACATACCTGAATGGGTAATAAAGGCTTCAAAACCCATGCCACTTCCTGTAAAAAAGCTAACAAAAATATATATTATCAGAACTTTTTAAATCAGTTTTCAGTTTTATCGTCACTGAGGCACAAAAAACCCTAACATCATCTTGAATATCTTTATCAAACAAGTTGTGGCTTATACTCTATCATCACGTGTCAGTTCAACCTTGCTTCAACAACACTTTTTAAGTCTTTTGGGGGCATAAGAGTTGAGTAAATTATAAAAGGTAGTCTTAGAGGTGGAACCCCATGAGTAAACAATAGTAAAGCTATAAATCTTTAAAAGTAAGCTTTCCAATCTTAAAAATTTTTCCAAATAAGATTCAGAAAACATAAATAAAGATCTTAAAAATCAAAGGCATATAAAATTACTAAAATAACTAATTTTGGATGTACATATTAGTAAATAAAGGTTTTCTGGTTCTCAATGGGACAGAGAGATTACCATTCAATTTCAAATTTATTACTTTTTTTCTCCATTTTTACAATATTTTTAAGATAGAACTTGTTTCCAAACTAACCTCAGAACTTAACTAGAAAAATATTTAACATATACAACTAATATTATGAAAGCAACAAAGCACCTATAATTAAACTGTATACACTCTAAAAATGAAGAAACTTCAGGTAACTTGTACATTTAAAATTAGATGCTTGAAGCTGTGTTTCTGCTTTTGAACTCTACTACACACACACACACACACATATCCTGCTGTGGGGGAAAGGACTGCTTTTCATTCAAATACATTTTCATTCAAGTTACCTGAGAAATAAAATCTTTTAAAAATTAAAAATATAGCCCTGACCGGTTTGGCTCAGTGGATAGAGCATCAGCCTGCAGACTCAAGGGTCCTGGGTTCGATTCCGGTCAAGGGTATGTACCTTGGTTGCAGGCCCATCCCAGGGGGGGGAGGGTGTGCAGGAGGCAGCTGATCAATGTTTCTCTCTCATTGATGTTTCTAGCTCTCTATCCCTCTCCCTTCCTCTCTGTAAAAAATCAGTAAAATATATTTTTTAATTAAAAATATATTAAAAATTGGTGCTTGAAAAAGCTTTTAAAGAATCACAGTCACAGCATGTATCCTACGACAACATTCACTTATATTCCATAACTGTACCAGTACCTGTATAACTGTTTCCTTTTTCCTCCTTTGTTAGCATTGCCAAGAGTCAATTGATCCTGATCTAAGCAAAACCAAGCATTGAAGGAAAAGGCAGACCCTGGCCATTTCTGTATGGAAGGCACAGAAATTCCTGCCATACTATGTGACAAATTGAAATACTGCAGTGCACTCTCTAGACTTTGTTTTCGGGCCATTGTCAGGATTGCTCGAGTCACAGGAGTAGTGTAAGGGTGTATATACTCAGATTCATCCACTCTCAGCAATCTTAGTAGTCGACGGATTTCTTCTGAGCTCACTGACTGACTCCCCAAGGAACCATGGAGAGCAATCAGGTTCTCAGCACAAGTTCGATGAAGGGAAGAATGGGAATCAAGGGTTTCAATGATTCTAATTCCCATGTTGGAATTGACACAAGTAGTTCGACTCTGCCTATTAATACAACAAATTCTTTTCAGCCAATCAGAGATGAAGATCTGCAGGTCTTGGGATTCCAGCTCAGGAAGCCACTGGATAAGAAGTAAGAGAGGTTGGACATTACTAATGCCCAAAATCCCAACTGAAGTGTGGTCACCCTCTACAGCCTGTAAAGCAACAGAAGAGATAAAAGGTTACTGTCTTTGATATGGAAATAACAGAACTTGTTTTAGTAAAGCTAAAAACTCACCATATTCATAAGTTCTTTAAGTAGTTCCAATGATGGCTGACCCAGGGACTTTAATACTTCAAACATATGTGCATAACCAATTCTTTCTTTAAATACTTCCTAGGGGAAGGAAAAAAATACATCAAAGCATATTTTCAAAAGTCAAATTTGCTGGGATATTTTTTTAAATGTTGCTAATAAAGCTAATATTTAAGCTAATAAATTTAATATTTAAAAAATTATGAGTTTAACATTTGTTTTCTCAAATCACATGTCTTCATCTTAAACTCCATATACCTTCTGGAATACAATGTTACAATAATCTATCAAAATGTAAAATAAATAAAATTAGCAAATAGTTGTGTATCATAAAATTATTATATTTTACAGGTTAGGTTACATGACACTTTACTTTCTTCACTTGATTTATAATTACGGCAGTATTATATTAAGTCAAAACAAAAATGGAGAAAAAATAAGGAGAATTTGGGAGTAACAGGAGTCAGATAGCAGCCTCAAAGGACAAAAGAGTCCTGGCAATTTTGAGTAATGGTCAAAACAAAACAAAACAAACAAATTGGGTAGTTTTCTTTTGACTCTTTGTATCTAAAGCAGGGGTGGAAAACGTCTGGCCTGCAGGCCATATAAGGCCCATGGAATCATTTGGTCTGGCCCTGCTAAGGCATTAGGGTTAAGTTAATTAAATGTCTGATTAAATATAGCAGGCTAATTTTTAAGTTGATACTTTTGCAAGGTCCTGGAATAATGTTTTAAATATCCAAATAGCCCTTGGCAGCAGAAAAAAGGTTAATTTTTTAACTGAATTAACTGGAACACTTGAGTTCATTCTAGTAAGATCTGAACCACATTTATGAACTAGTGAGACACAAAAAAACCTACCAACACTAAACTGGTCCAGTAAAGTAGGCAGAAATATATATACTCATTATAATATCAAAAGATTTAAACAAAATGGGTAAAACTGGGAGGAGAATCAAGGGCAAAAAATCTTTTCAAATGGTATCTTTAAAATACAATACAAGCAATCCATTATACTCATACGCCAAAATACTTAGAACTTGAAATGATCTCTTTCCTTACATAAACTGTCATAAATATAAATTAGATTACCAAGCCAGCTTATAACAGTTGTAAAAGCCTATTCAGCAGGAATCTAACCAAGATTCATATATAGCAAGAACATAGGGCAAAAGTTAGTCCCTTAACAAAAAACAACAAAGAGTGGAATACAACTGAAGGCATGGCTCAGGGAAAAAGGAGTAATTCATTCCTTTCTGGTACTAGAAAGGTAATTGAGGCATAAAGCACATTAGAGGTGATGGATAAAAAAAGTAAATCCTATATAATTTCCTATATAATAAAAGGGTAAATATGCAAATTGACCTTACTGGCAGAACGATAGGCAACAACCAGTCACTATGACATGCACTGACCACCAGGGGACAGACGCTCAATGCAGGAGCTGCCCCCCTGGTGGTCAGTGCACATCTACAGGGAGAGCGCCACTAATCTGGAAGCTGGCTCATGGCTGGCCAGGGCAGCAGCAGTGGCAGGAGCCTCTCTCGCCTCCACAGCAGCACAAAGGATTTCCAACTAATGGCTTAGGCCCAGTCCTTAGAGGTGGACATCCCTCAAGGGCTCCCAGGCTGCCAGAGAGATGTCTGACTGCCAGCTTAGACCCAATCCTCTGGGGAGCAGGCCTAAACCTTCAGTCAGATATCCCCTGAGGAGTCCCAGACTGCAAGAGGGCACAGGCCAGACTGAGGGACCCCGCCCCTCCACCCGCATGCACGAATTTTCGTACACCATGCCTCTAGTGGTAGTAACAATAGACAATAATATTTTAAATACTTACCATGTGCCTAACACTATGTTTACTACTTTAATAGATGATCTCACCATCTTTAAAACTACTCAATGAAGAAACTACTAGCACAAAATGAGCATAAACAGACAATAGGATAGAGTCAATGGTAGTGAAACAAATGAGAAGAAAAAGAAAATGCTAAGTGACTACAACCAAAGAAGCAAAGTTCCCACGGCCATATGGAAAAACAAGTTCAGAATTCACAGGGCTATTGACGTGTGAAAAATGTCCATGTTCTTATCAGTCAGAAATGACCAAATAAAGAAAGTGTGATTATTTTATTAATAAAAAAACTATAAGATTTAATTCTTTAAATGCACTACATAAAATCACTTAAAAAAATTATTTCACCATTGCAAAACCAGTGCTCTCTTCCCATGCATTGAGTGACACTGTAAATCCTTACTAGCTTGCAGTTTTGTTATCAATGTCTTAATCCCAAAGCAGTGATCACAAGCATCTGTCTTTAAAATTATCAGAAAAAAATAACTCCTACACTAAGATGAGATATTTTGTGAACTATTTCATTTCAGGCATGAAACTTTACGCATTATACTTTCCTACATGACTTTGGGGATTATATATTAAAAACTCATAAATCTAAGATAATATTTTAGAACTTAGGGATATGTTTCACCTTAGCAGCTGGAGATTTGTTCATTACTGCTGTCAAAGCCTGAATGGTTGATACAGCCAAACAATCCAACTGACCCTGAAATGCCTACCAGAGGGGGAAAAAGCAAGAAATTAATAAATGTAGTTAAGATTTATATTCAGTTAGGAAACCTTTGTTCTGAAAACCTGAAAAAATAATTACTTAACATGCAATACATTCCTCTTTCAATAAAATTGATTTCTGAAACAATATAGAACCTGCAAGAAAAGTTACCTACTTGAGAGAAAATAAGCCATGTGTCAAGAAGGATAGGGTTACATTTACTCATTACATTAAAATGTGTTTTTTTGGGGCAGGGGATCAACAACACAAAACACCAAGCTTAATACATGCTTTTTATTTTAAAATGGACAATCTCAAGAGGAAGGGAGGGAGGTCTATCATTGGAAATTCTATTATGTTTTAATCTTCCTAAAAAATACACATGAACTTCCTACATTTAAATTTCATTAGCTTGTATAATGAGATCTAAAATAGTCTTGTCTTAGTTTCCAAATCTTGAAATGATATGTGCATGCACCAATCAATCACATATGCAAACAATAAAATGTATCTATTTTTACATAAAATACAGAATTTGAAGCAGAACAGAAAATGAAGTATATATCTATAAGCATCGTCATGTTTTTGAAAAGGTACCCTAATGCAAAAGTTGTTTTGCTTATTTTGGTTAAAACTTCATCATAAAAAAGAGATGTGTTAAATTTCAGATGAGTGGATTTATAGTGTGTGTGTGTGTGTGTGTGTGTGTATAAATTCAACAATATTTTTTAAAAAACCTGAACATTAATCATCAACCACAAAAGCATAACATAAGGACTAGAAAGTTGTAAAATCTAAGAGTTCTCCAAATTTGTTTTTGGAAATATATTACTATGACTTGAAGCTAGTCACTCCACAAAGAGGATTTTCCTCTCCCTCCCACTAAAAAAAGATTTAAGTACAAGGAAACTAATTTGAATTTTAAGCCAAGCTCTAACACTTTCAGGAAAGTTATTTAAGCTATCTTGATGTTCTTTGTTTATTAAACATTATATATTTAACAAACATAATATGCATTAAACATTCTGTATACAGAATTTCACACAGAAAAAGATCTTTCCTAGACTGTGTCTAAGAGGACTAGGCATCACAGTACCTAAAATTAGAAATACTGGCATTAGTACTATTTTATTAATCTATATGAAGGCCTTAAGAGGGACTAATTCAGAGAAATCTAAAACAATACTCTGTAATTGATATTGCACATCCAGAACAGAAAATGAGATTATCACGTCCTTCTCTATATCACAGCTCTATTTATAAACCTGAACAGTAAGATAATGACATCATGTAAGCTCACTCACAAACATTTTTGGGCAAAAGAAAATGACAAAGCAACTTTGTAGGTGGTCTAACCAAACTAAATTACCTAATGTATTATAAAAAGCAACATAACTATGATATTTCTACCTTATACAGAGTTGAATATTTAGAAAAGAAAAAAGTTAAGCCTTATTCTAAATTTAGACTTAAAGAGTTCGGCATCTTCTTCCCTTCCTCCAAGATTCAGGCTGTCCATTGAATTATAATCATTATTTGTCAACAAGAAGCAAAGGATCAAGATATTAAAACCGATCATACATTTTCACAAACAAAGCCCTGAAGTCCCAATACACCACAATGTTTAGAAAAGGAAGCCCCAAAAATAAGAAGTCATCACCAGGTGGACAGCATTGATAGTGGGATTCCATTCCTGTACTTTGTAGCTCCTCGTACTAACAAGAACACACATACACAGGTGGAATGCTATTGAACATTTCTATCAACTTACCAAGATGTTAATAGACTTATCTTTAGATTAAAAAATTAAAAATAAAAGTTACTTTGGAGAATTTAAAAAAATAATTTAGATTAGAATTATATAATGTTTGTGTATTTTAAGACAAAAGAAAGAAAAGTACAGGAATAGTTGCTCCCATTGATTGGTTTTTGGACTTCAGTTGAAACAAGATGCAGGCTTTGTAGATACCTGGTCCTCATTTATTTCTGTCAGTAATTTGTTGGCCAGGTCTTTCTGGTTCTTGTCTGCCACCTTATTGTTAGCATTTAAAAACAGCTGTTAAAAACAGAGACAAGAATAATGGAGAAAGAACATTGGATTGTTAACCCATAAGCAGAAATGAAGCCTAAATGGATTTCCATGTATCTTGAAAATAAATCCAAGAATCCACTTGTGAAGTATACCACTTTTAAAATGGCGATCAACTATTCATTTTTTGTAACAAATATTAGTTTATATACTATAATTATTATTTATCTTTGTTGGAACTCAAAGTTACTAAAATAAGAAATAGCAATAATTAAATTAGTTAATATCCCTAAATTTTTAAAGAATCAGCAGAGAATGTCTCACAGAAAAGACAATGTGCTATTGAGACAGACTAAATTCCACTTCTGGATATATACCCAAAAGAATTAAAAGCATGGTCTCAAAGAGATATCTGTATACTCACACTCATAGCAAGATATCTGTATACTCATACTCATAGCAATATTATCCACAACAGCCAAAAAGTAAAATCAAAGCAATGAATGAAAAATACAAAATATGGAGTACCACACACACACACACACACTATATATATATATATATATATATATTTGGCCTTAAAAAGGAAGATATGATACAACATGGATGACTCTTGAGAACATTATGCTAAATGAAATAAGCAAGTTAAAACAAACAAACAAACAAAAAAAACATTGTATGATTCTTGTTACATGAGGTACTAAGAGTAGTCAAAATAAGAGACAGAAAGTAGAGTGGTGGTTACTGAGTGGAAGGGAAAATGTGAAACTGTTTAAATGATTGTTGCACAACTATGTGAATGTTAATGTACTTAATAATGTGAACTGTACACTTAAAAATGGTTAAAATAGTACATTTTTATGTGTATTTTACCACAATAAATGGAATATGCACAAATTTGAATCAAAATATAAAATGACTTCTTCAAAATCAAGAATAGTAATAATAGAAAAATACCTTGCAATTCTGTAGCAGTCGTATGAGATGTTCAAAGCAGTTACTGTTAAGAAAAATGGCTTGAAGAACAGGTCTATCTGCGCAATCTAACATGGCTGTGATGGTATCTAGGAAAATAAAAACAAAATCATCCATTTATGAAGTAGAAAATTTGGGATCATAAAACATTTAATCTAGCCATTATTTTAAATTTAGGCTTTTCAGATGATAAACAGAGGTAAATTAAATAGGAAATAATAGGAATGGATATAATAAACTTTTTGTGATACTTACTCAACATTTTTATCTGCAGAGCTATGAACCGGCTTTCCCACTCTCTAGACCTCCTTTGATTAGGCAAAGCTGAATGATCTGAATTCAACAATTTGAAATAGTTTTCCAGAATAGTGCTGGTTTCCACTTGACGCTGGTCAGAGCTGCTCGTGAGAAGGATATGCACCACTTCTGTAAGGCACTTCAGAGTCAGTTCTACCTTCCTACCCACCTCTTCAGGATTTCCGTCCTCCCAGGAATCACAATCCGCCAAAACTCTCATAAGAACTTCCATGGTGGCTGGAGAAATTGCTTGCAAAGCATTCTTCTGAAACATGGAAGACAATAAAAATAAAACCCAAAAAACTGAATTTCTGTGTTTACAAAAAAAGGAATTTAACAGTCTTCAGACATCTTTTATTTTAGTATATCAAATATAAAACATTTTAAATCAGATACTTTGACAGACACTACCAGTGATTTACATGTCTTCATTTCCTAACAGAATTCTTAGCCAGATAGCAATCTCCCCACATACAAAACTCATCACCTTCCCTTGCTGCTAGGAATAGCCAGGTGACACAGTTTTGGTCAAGGATATATACTAACAGACTATAAAGATGTTATCACTTTACAAATAAAAAGAAAGAACCCTTTGCTCTTGGCCTTTTTACCTGTTTCCTTCCTGGAATGCAGACAGGATGCTTGGAGCCACCTTTATATCACAAGGAAATAAACCCAAGAATTAAA